>OY751316.1:32649107-32955352 GCA_963564615.1 Rhorus exstirpatorius | reverse complement strand
CTCAGCGTGAAAGAGAGGAACGAAAAGAATAAGAAGTATAAGAAAGAAAAAAAGGTGATGGTGAGAGAAAGTGCAAGGGAGGACAAGATATGGGGGAAATGAAAAGAAAAGAGAATTATTGCGGGTCGTCCGAAGTTATGCGTCACGGGGTAGTCTGAGCTTTTTTAATTTCATACTTTACTTCTCATTCCCACGTTAAATCACCCACCTTTTCTTCTACCCCCTATTTTTTTATCTTCGCTTCCAACACTCTCGCGCTCTCTCTCTCTCTCTCTCTCTCTAACTTTCTTTGTATTTTTATTCTTTTCCTCACCGTCATCATCGCACCGGAGCATTGCGTCCCGAGTTTGCTCAACGCTTTTAATTTATTCCGCACGCGTTCGAGCGACGAGGCACGCCAGCCACTTTTCCTCCACCGTAGAGCGAAAGAAAGCTAGAAAAAAAAAGTGCTTTCACCTCTCGTCGTATCTACTCTCTTTTGCAATCTAACCTTCTCTTCGTGTTTTTCGTCCCTCCAAGTCTTTATTCGTTGCATTCATTCCAACGATTCGTCAGTTTCGTATACATATAGACTAGGGGAAGGGAGGGGGGTTCTATTACATATTTCAAAACTTTGCGGCAAACTATACGTACACGATGAGTCACGTATTACTGCTTAATATATTACTTAATAATCTCCGAGATGAGCCATGAGACATTTTGCTGTGGAAACGACAATGAAAACTTTTACTACGAACTTTGAACAAATGAAAAAAAAGACTCGTTTTATACACGTCGAATAATAATGGAAAAATAATGGAAAAATCGTGACATATTCTGATATCTCCGTTCGATATTTTTTTTTTTTTTTCCCCCTTTAATTCGAAAGAATACCTACGTACATGAAATCGTGTCTGAAAAAAAGTTGATCCGTAACGCAGCTTCACGAACTCACTCCGCATACGGGCCTGTCGAGATAGACGTAAAATCCTATATTTTAAATTCTCATGACTATGCATGACAGAATACACGAATTTTTGTGTATACAGAAAGAGCCCCAGAATCCGAAGATTCGATTTTCTCGGAATTGAGATTCAGCATGTTTCCCGCGTTTTTTTTTTTATCCGTGATAAATGTATGAATCGAATTGCGAATGGACGAACTATACCGCATGTAGAAAGACGAGGAGAAAAGGTCGAATGTATTGTTTTATTATTTTTTTTTTTATTTTTATTATTTCACTGCTTCGTAAAGTAAAATACTCCCGATACTTGTCTACATGGGAATGGGTGAGAGAAATATTGGATCGAATGAATATTTAGCGTATCGCATATTTATCGCTGGACTACTATACAGATGTCCGTGCATCGCGGAAAACGAAATGTTATTTTCTGCCTTCGTGCGTATTGCATTGTATTGTTCTTCATATACTTCAGCAGGAAAATTCATCAAGGTACCTCAACGCTCACTGTCGCCAGTAACTGCTGAATAAATGAGTATTTTACACTAAAAAAAATTACCGAATATTCTGCAAATTTTACTTTTTTTAAACACAAGACTTCTAATTGTCAAAAATTTTCTTTTTTCGGCCTCTCCTGCGACTAAGGGGAATATATGGCACGGACGTGCGGGTGACGTGTGGGGCATATGTTGCGTTTGGCATTTGTTTTTCCGTAGCTATGGTTCGATTCATAACAAGAAATCGCGTTTTTCATCCACATTATTATTTATTGCTAATTAACGGTGGTGTTCAAGGTTCTGAATTTTTGCAGCAGGCATCCTGATGATTTTTCCGACAATATGCAAAAATTAATTTGCTATCTAAACAGGTCATCTGCGCTCATTGACTTTAAAATTCCGTTTAAGGAAGTAACGCAACTACCCACCTAGTCATAAAAACGTTTGACCTAAGTAGTACTTAACCTGGCAACGTCGCTTTTCGTTGATTGTGTGCGCGTGTATATGTGTGTTCAAATATGCCGTTGACAGCTCATCAGCTGTATCGGTGAATTTTTTTCGTATTCATTTAATTTAATCGCCAGTTTGATATGCCTAAAGAAAAAAAGCCAAGATTTTATTGGAAAGTTAAAGTATAATTACCGAAAAGGTGTACCGAGCTAGAATTAATCAGCAAGAAGCAGGCAGAAATGTTCGGAGTATTTACGGTACGAAAAAACTGCAAAGACAGCATAGCCTCGAAATCAAGGAATCAACATCATCAAAATATGTTGATGTGAAAGAGGAAGGCTGTAAATTTTTCAACGTAGAAACGATTGCCCATCAGCTAATATGCAAAAATTGTGATAATGTGCTGATAATTATATTTTAAATATGCTCATCATTACGTGATAAGAAAAAAATTTAGGTGTATAGGTATCTCAATTATTTGAAAAATAATTGAGACTGTGTCAATATGCCAAATATTATTTTAGTAAAAAAATATTCTACGTATGTAAGATAATATGTATGAAAATAAAATTGTATTTGAATACTTAATTTATTTATTTATTCCATTGATATTCAATATAATATGTCGTGTAAACAAAACAAAAAAATTATAAAAATATGTAGTAGTTAGACTGCACGAGCTGTCACACGTTGAAATTTCAAAATGAGCGCTCATAACCTCGAATATGCGACGTTGCAATATTTTTAGCGAGGGTCCGAATATTCGCTATGAGTACTTTTTATTGTTTTTATTATTCCTGTCATAAGTCACCTTTGAATATTTTTAAGCCGGATAAATGATTATAAGTATTCAATCTCTTTGCTGTTTAAATTTCATTCTGATCTATCCATCAATTGCGGAGATATGAGGAATAATGTACAGCTAACTCCGTGATTTCTCATAAGAGGCCATGTTGAATTGGCTTGTAAAGAGATAAAACGAATTACAAATATCTCGCGTAAAAACCCACCTCGGATCATAAAAATTTGTATGAGTTTTGTTTACATTATAATCGAACATTCTGCCAAGTTTGGTATTTTTCTGTCCATCAATTCTATTTCCTGCGTTACTTCCTTAATTTCATGATCTGTTATAAGAAACTGTGCTGAATGGCCTAAATTTCAACTTTTTTTTTTTTCTCGAAAACGGTATAGCAGAACTTACGGATCCTTTGGGGTTAAACTTTTTGTGGACATATACCTATCTAAAAAAAATCAGTACCTCTCAACAGATATCGATGTAGCACTCGACCCACCTTAACCTTTTCAGGACGGGGATTTTTACGTTGAAATTGAACTTTTTTTTTACACGATATTTGTACATAATATCGAAGAATCTGTCACGTCAAGTGCCCGACAAATTTGGTGGTCGAAATTTCGACCAGTCCCGTCCTATAAAGGTTAACGTCCCTCTTTAAGGCAACCGGGGTGCGTATCGCCAGTACTGCTGGTGTACTAGAAATAAAAAATAATTTCCTTTAGTCGCGATGTTCATATATATTACGTTACAAACGTTACGCGCGGTTCACACCCAATCTCTCTCGACCGCCTTGCGCTACCAGTCGATTTACGATCGAGTCGTGATGCGCAATAACGCGCTCTCCTCATTGAATCACTCTCGCTTCCTCCATCCATGTTTTATCCCATTTTTCTTCTTGCTCTTGTGTTACAGGCGAGGTGATTGGCCAACGCTTTATGGGCAACGAGAGTCACGTGGAGCACTTCAAGCTGCTCGAACGAGCCGGTACATTCGTCTTGATTGGCGCGAGGTAATTACATCATGATATTAATCACATTGCATCGTATATATATTATTCGAAGATTCTTTTAAAATTAAAAAAAAAACAAAAATCATCGAAATGAATTTTCCGATAACGTTCGTTTGTCTCTGCCGAAATTGAGGTCTTCGCGAAACGCGAGAAGTTGGGGAAAACAACGCGGTGACCCGCCCCGTTAATTCGAAAAGGTCAATTCGATTCAGGCGCATGAAACTTTAAATACTCCCAGATGTCACCGAAACCATTTTTAGCACCTAGCGAGAGCTTTCGTTATACTTTCGTTTGAGGACGAAAAATTGTTTTTATTTCATCGTCTATAAAAAATGCATCGTCTCAAAAGCCCTCGAGCTCGAATATATAAAAGTAAACCGCGTGTTAACTTTACTTGAACTATATGCGCGATCGGATATTTTGTTTTCATTTCGTGGCATCGTCTATCGAGGTATAACTTTGTTTTCATGCTTCTTCGAGGCAAAAATCGCTCGGTCCGATATCTCGTTAGTTTTATCTCCGAAACACTTTTCCAGCGAACAAAAAGCCTCGGCCCGTACAACTTTGTTCGTTGAATCGAGTGAGTTGCGCCCTTTTTTATGATAAAAAAAAGTCCATATATACGTAGGTCAAGAGACGAGAATTTTCAGACGAACGAGCAATAGCCAAGCGTTTTTGCGTTACAAGAACATTGTAGAAGGCTTTTTCGTACACTTCTACGACCAACTCTTCTCAAGATATTGCTCTGTGCCCCCCCTAAGACGCTCAAGCTCCTCTCGAGCTATATCTTTACCGAAAGCTCCCGCGGGCTTGTCTTGCTCTCGGCAATACCGCACCACAACCTCATCGAGGCATCGTCCAAGTCGAAAGGAAAATTGGATACCGGCCTCTTCGTTCACGTCATATCGACATGCAAATTTTTTATACCTCACACGACGTTGCGCGCGAACGTTTCTGTCCTCATTCTTTTATATCTCATCGGCTAGCCACGAGAAGATCCCCGTTCGATTCGTTGTTTTTTCCTTCTTCCCCGCAACACAGGCCAAACTCGTTTACGCGCCGCTAAACTTTGCTCGCACCTTGAACGATTGTTCACTGGTTCGAACCACCGGAGCATGGGAAATCTCTGCCTCTCTGAATATTGGGGAAAATCTAAAATGGTCGTGAATCATCGAACGCGGGAGCGATTTCCAATTAAATTCACATCGAATATGTTTATTAGGATGTCCGTTATTTCCCTAATTGTGACTTTTTTCACTTAGGTATGGTTCAAATTATTAGTTTATAGCCTAAGAACAATTGTGGAGAGAAAAAAAAATTTTGCGAGTGCCATTAACCATTTTTAAAGTGCCTTAATGACGATACTTTCCCTATTTGATTAACATGGGATTTTTGCATTTTTTAGACTTAAATTTTTTTTTTTTTTTCGCTTACTATATTCATTACCTCATTAAATATTGTTGATCCTACTAATGTTCTGACTTATTTAGATGGGCAAATATTTACATTGGTGAAAAATAAAAATTTCACAAGTTTTAAATAGGTCAAAATTTATTTTTACCGTATTTTTCAATAATCTTCAATAATTTTCTCATTACTGTTTAACATAAATTTTAAATGAAAAAAATTTTTTTATCTCAATTTAAAAATTTTATCTTAACACCGTCTGTTGGTAGACCGTGAAAATTTTAAGTTGGGAATTTCACGACTAGTATTTGACACCTCAGTCCAGGGTTGCCGGATCGTAAACGAAAGGTCGATCTTGTGGATTATGTCGGATTGTGATCGGCCCTATCGATACCACGATATATCGAAACGAAAAAGTTCGTATTCCACTAAAAATCGATCTTTTTGATTTTTTAATTTTTATCTCTCTTGAAGGGGGAGCTGCGGATTTTCTCAATCTTTTAAACTTGTCCTTTCATTGTAAATAATGTAATCGTGACCACCATTCGACGTTATTTTGTATAGCCAACACGGTATTTGACTGATAATTTTTGCTGATTTCAATAATATTTCAATCATATTTCAGTAATATATAAAAAATAAAACATTTTCCAATCCAGTTAACCTTCCATCGAATCTGACAGATTGAATTCCATTGCGTCAATTAAAAAGTTTTGATAAAAAATCAAAATTCTGTGAAATGTTGAATTTTTAACTGTGGATTTTGTCTCATTGTGCAATTCTATTTGCCGAAGTTTGAATGGAAAAGTAATCCCCCTAATACCACTTGAGCTTCAAAATTAATCGGGTATTTCCCTCAAGATTCCCTGCAAACAAATTAAGTCATCAAGTTTTTCAGAAGAACTTGACTCCTTTATTTATTTTCAACGAACCTATCGGGAAATACCCGATATGATTTTGAAGCTCTTGTGGTATTAGGTACATATGAAATTTTTTTTTCATTCAAAATTTATATTGAACAGTAATGAGAGCGTATGAAAACATATATTCAACCTTCAAATAGATAAAAAAAAACCATTGAAAAGCCAACAAATTCAAAAATATTCGAAAATGATTGAACAATACGGTAAAAATAATTTTTGACCTCTTCAAAACTTGTGGAAAAAATTGTTTTCACCAATTTAAAAATTTCTCCGTCTAATTAGGTCAGAACAGTAGTAGAATCAACAATATCTAATCAGGTAATGAATATAGTAAGCGAAAAAAAAATTAAAGTCTAAAACGTGCAAAAATCCCATGTTAATCAAATAGGAAAAGCATCGTCGTCATTCAGGCAGGGGTTAATGGCACTTGAAAATATTTTTTTTTCTTTCCATAATTATTTTTAGGCTATAAACTAATTATTCGGACCATACCCAAGTGAAAAAAGTCAATATTTAGGAAATAACGGACACCCTAATGTTTATAATGTTGCAAGTAACATCTTCCATATATGCGATTGTCTGTCAATTTCCAATTATCCGATTGTTTTGCCAACCGTTCATGATGGCGATGAAAATATTGCCAATCAATCACCAAAAACCCAATTCGATTTTACATAAAATTTTTCGCGAGTAGGTCATTTCGAATTCAACGCATAAATTCAAAAATCGCTTTTTCCTTCTTTCATTTATAATCCAAAATAATAATTAAAAAAAAACAGCGCACGATATACCTTCATATGAATGAAAAGACTCCGCAGCATCTCGAAGAAAAGTTTTTTTTTTTTTTTTCAAGTCTTCCCGAATCCGACTCGCGATTGCCCTCACGGGGAGATGAGATTATTCGTTGAAATTGCGCCGTGTAACGGCAACAAATAATGCGTGTAATATGGCAAACGGGAAATATATGTAGCGTCGGAACAACGGGTTCGGATAACCGTCAGATAGAGACGGAGAATAATCAATTTTATGTCTGTGAGAGCTATGAGAGTATGGCGCAAAGAGAGCGCGTGCTTCGGAGCCGAGCATTCGATAATGGATACACACGATTTTCGCGTCACGTACAGCGAAGCTACCTCGGCTCTGTGTATAATTGCGTTCAACAGTATACTAATTGAGGAAGATCGATGAGCTACGTGACGTGTAAATGTGTATATACATATGTCGTTTCGAAAATGTATTTTCCACTCGTCTCATCGTGAATTAGTGAGGTTTTATCTCGCTCTGTGTGTCTTTTCTGCACATATCCCCAAGCAAGCAATCTCATGAAGATGAATTTTGAGAATCCAGAATACATTAATGCTAACTGCTACTACATCCCTCTGTCCGTGCTTCTCTATATAAATTCAATGTATACTCTGTTATCCATATAGTAATTTAATCTTTGTGTTTGGTTTCGTTAATGTACGAGTATCACGTTTCTTCCTAATCTCATTAAAACTAGTATTTACAATTCTCTCTCTCTCTCTCTCTCTCTCTCTCTCTCTCTCTCTCTCTTTAACTTGGATCCGTAACCTATAAACTCGTATTTTCAATGTGAATTCAAGTACCGCAGAAAATAATTTTCCATCAGAATAATTACAATTGCTTATGCATATTTGTTCTTCGTTTAAATGAAATAAAATTGAAATCCACGAAGCGAACGATTGATGTGATGAATAAATCGTCACAATGTCTCTGTTACAGAAACGCCATATACAACATCAGCTTGCACGATCTCTCGGAAATTAAGGATCAGGTAAGCGATAAACGTATACCGCAAAAATTTACGATCGTAAATGTTGTTTTTCTTGTAATTTGCAGCAGAATATCGAAAGTAGTTCAATAAAAATGAATATTATTCGTTCACGTATATGCGTACGAAGGAGAATTATATGGTTTCGGATTTTTTTTTTTTTTAATTCTCATGCGAGAACTCGTACAATATATATGGCTCAATGAAAGTTGTCGTCGCATCGACGGAAATTTCTCCCGCAGTCACGAACAGAAGGGGGTCGAGAGATTTGTCTATCCACCTCTCGGATGAATACTCATCCCGAGAGTTTTACCATCTATCCCCGTCTTTTATTTCCTTTCATCTTTATATTGGCCGGATGGCATACTTTCGCTTGTGGTATACGATTCTACTTCTTTATTCCACGTTCGTATATTTCTCCTCTTATTCTACGTTGGTGTCACAGTCTCGTCTCGATAAATCGCAAAACAAACAACAACGAAAGCAAACATAAATTCACCCGAAAAACAAAGCATATATACTTGATATGTTCCGGTTAAAGCTCAATCAACGATCAAAAATTTATCTCTCGTTACTGTCCTTGGTTCTTGCAGCAGACGAATAAAGAAATGGAGAATCCCTGTGTTGTAAGGATTTTTCTTTTTTTTTTTCTTTCGATTGATTGAGAAACAAAGATCATAATTATTCATTCGCATCGACATTAGACCATAAAAGTTGATAAATTATGCAATTTTTGGCCTTTTTTTTTTTTAATTTTCATTGTTCAGGATTAATTCAATGCTGCCCTGAGCTGGGTAACATTTTCTCTTTCTCCCCAACTTTGCTGCGCATAATTTTACCCAGTTTAAAGAAAGATTCTCCTTCGTTTGGTACCCCAGCTGGTATACGGAACATATTTATTGTTCAAGAAAAATTTCATGAAGCAAGAGCAGTTTCGAGGTCGTAGAAAAAAAAAAACCCCCCGCGCTTGTACGTATGAAAAAGGAGAAGGGTTGAAACGAAGTTGATGATTTGACCGACGTAAAAATGTTCCCGCAAATATGTCTGTACGAAAAAATTGAAAAAAAAAAAAAAAATTAAATAAGCAAAAGTAGCGTAGAAGGAAAAGCGCGAAATGAACTGCCAAAAGCTTTGGTATCGCGAGAGCTTTTCAGCCTGTTCATTCCTTCATTCGTTCGTTGATGGAGCTTGAGGGGAGTGAGTTGGGCGCCCCCGCGATCCGCAAGACCGCGCCTTTATCGGATTTCCGCCGCGGTAGGGAACGCTCGGCCGTGACAAGCTTGTTGACGGCGTAATCCCTCGCGCTCGTCCGCCAGGCCGCGCTGAGGAAAACTTTTGCCCTGGGACTAATTAAGTCTGACTCCGCAACGAAGTTTCGACGTTGGCTTTCCGGCCCGTTGCTTTCTATATATATATATATATATGCGCAATATAGGTATCCGAGTAGCGTCAGACATAACCCGGCTCGAAAACTCTCATTGATATGGGAGGGTATATAGGAAGGAGAAAAACGCGAGTGGTAAATCAGAGATCGATGGCACACGCTGTACACTCTCTCTTCTCTCGTCTCACTTTTCCTGCCATGGCATCTTTCACTTTCTCGCGCATGTTTTATCCTTTTTCTCCTCCTACGCGTTGCCAATTTTCTTATTTTATTTTGCCATTTCACAAGTGTACGTACTCGTAGGGCTTGTATAGATATTCATCGTTGATCACGGTTCACGAAGACTTTGAGGCAAGATTATTAAAGCTATTGCCGCGAGAGCTCTATAATAGTATATTAAGCTACAAGGGACGAAAATCAAACTTTCGTCCCTGCTGTCATGATTCCCGAGGCGAAGCCGAGGGAATCACGCAGGGACGGAAGTTCGATTTTTGTCCCGTGTAGCTTATACTTTTTTTCTTCATAGCCGGTCGAAAGTACGCGATTAATTGTAGAAATTAAATCGTCATTATCAATTCCAAAAGTTGAGGTTATGAGTTCGAGTTCGTGGTCAATGCCCGCCGGCATTTGCAGCACGAGCGCCAGCGAGGGCTGCTGGCCGACGGCGGGCATTGACAACCAATAACTATTAATTTAATACATTATTTTATCGTTAAAAGTAATTAAAACAACTTGAATATTTTGACTGTTTTTATTATATTTTCAATAGCTAAGACACCTTGAATATGTTATGACGTAAACCAATAAATACCGATCCGTCGATTTCTTCGGTAAGGTTTCCTGTCGCACAATTAATGCGGCCTCGGAATCGAAAATCTTTAATATTTCTTCTTCGGTTTCGGATTCCTCGGATGAGGACATGTTTTTTTTTTCACTTTTGAATACCTAGAAACCTTCAACTGCCTCCAACTGTCACTCACCAATTACTCCAAAGGTTATTTGTCAATTGCTATGAAAAATTTGACAGATAACCCTTGGATCGAGGGGATCCCTGCGTTTTGAAACCGGGCCTAACTTTCCTCCCGTGTCGCTTGACTTTCCTCCCGTATTGCTTTATTTTCGTCCCGCGGCACAGATGGCGCGCGCTACGTTTCCGCAGGGACGAAAAGATCTATTTTCCTCCCGCAAATCGGGGACGAAAATGCGTACTTTCGACCGAGGTATGAAAAAAATATATTTTCCACCGTCGGGCATTATCGGCAGAGTTTCCCAACGCAAACTCAAAGTTCGACTGATGCATAGATTATGCATAATATACATGGTAATTTTAAAAAGCATATACGATAACCCGAACGACGAGTATAATATATAAATTTTTGTCCATTATTGGGTAGACAATTTTCGCCAGTACGAGGCAAACTCATGCACAGATACTTTGGATCCCCCCTCTGAACGAATTTCTTCTTGATAATTGTCAAAAGTACGGAAATAAAATCTTACCTCGTTGGAAATTCTGACCCACTCTGTTCTAAATTCATGAACCGTACGGAAAAAGCAAAAGCGGAGCTCCCCTGCTGTGTGTCAAAAAGTTAGACTAAGAGACAGCCACGAGTCCGCTGTTTCCGACGAATTACTTATGACCCTAAATTAGAGGTTCCGGTGAACATATTAGATCCTTCGCAGATCCACCATTTTGAATATTCAGCGAACAGATTTTAATTATTTACCTATAGCACCTTATAATAATATACATGCACAAGTAATCATACGTGTCCGCAATCGATTTTGCTCAAATGGCGAATCCAAGGAAGAAGTTTTAACGAGCCAGGACAAGCTAAAGTACTTGAAAACCCGTTGGTACTCTCCGAGAATAGTATTCCATGCTTTATAACTATGGGTTTTTGTCGACACTCGACGAAGACTCTTCTCTCTCTCTCTCTCTCTCTCTCTCTCTCTCTCTCTCTCTCTCTCTCTCTCTCTCTCTCTCTCTCTCTCTCTCTCTCTCTCGTTGTTATATCGCATCGAGCTATTAAAATCACCGATAATAAAGTTTCGAGTGGTCATTTCCTGCTAATATAAAAGTCATGTGTATGAGAGAGCGATCGCGTGGCTAAAGAATAAAGTATATGATCGTCGAAAAATTATAGAAACTGGAATGAAACGTTCTTTTATCAAAGTCTCATTCCTGTAATCGCGAAAACCGCAATTACGGAGAGGCATACGAAAATGAGCTTAAGGTAGTCCTCGTGCAAATGCGTTTGTAATGAGAATTTGTTGAAATTTATAGAGTGGACGAAAAGAATGCTAGTACTCGACTTCTCGTGAAATTTGAAGCAGATTGACCGTTCCTAACTCGAGATATTCAATGTCAAAGTTAGCAACCATTACGCGTAGAGCATATAGCAAGCATTACTGTACCCTGATACTAACACGGTTTTTTTTTTTTAATATTGCAACTAAACGCTTAACCAGATTTTGATTTTAAAAAATTGTACACGGGAGAAGACTATTATATTCACGTGTTAGGAAAAAAGAACAAAATTATTAACCGTTTCGTTTACGAACGACGATCAAAAAAATAATGCAATATGAATGAAAATTCGATGCGTATATAAGCTGCATATTCTATGGTGTGAATGTATCTGAATATGCACGGTTCCAATGTGTATAACAGTCATTTCTGTACAGACTCAATCAAAAGTTGGCTTCATATGACCACTAGGGCCGTGTATATTTTATCATGTGGTACATAAGAAACTTTCGCGGACTATTGTAGCACGAGGACTGCCTTAAAAATTAAAATCAGTGTGTATGCAGGATCGACGGTAGACCACGAACCCGATTTTCATTCTTCAATTCGTATTTGATCCATTATTCCTTACTCTGAAATTCTCGATCCATCCATAATCCTCGTAAAATTGGCATCGTGACTTCTGATGCAGTCAATATGCAGTGCCCACTCGCGTTGCCATATCAGCCGAGCCATAACCTCACACATATACTGCTGTGACAGCAGAGCTGAAAGTATTCCGCGAGTTCCCTACGGGATCCGGACAGAGGGCACACACACACAGCGCGTGATGGTGTGAGAGGCGGCTCTGACCGGTCATTCGCTTATACAAGCATCGTAAAAACTTGCCAGCAAGGCAGAGCCGCCGCGTTTTGTTGTGCCTTGTCGTGAGCCACAGCGCACGCAACACCATACAAACTCTCCTCTTCTCTGCTTTCTCTCGGGATGTGCGTGTACCTGATACGAATCGTGTAGCGACCATAGATAGAGACGAGCGACGACCGCACTTTTCAGGCCTCAAACACCCTCGAGACTCGAACGAACCTTTGAAATTTTCTCCGCGCTACAGACTGTTTTTCTCATATGAAACTCGGGGAAAAAAAATATCAAACATTCGTGTGGCCGCACGAGTGAGCTTTCGTTTTGAACGAATCGGGTCAACTTTTTTCTCATTCGAAAACGAAAACTTTACGAGATATGAGGAGATGCATTGATAAATATATCATTGTTAACTTTGCTGGTATACGTATCGGGGGGTAAAAAAAATGAGGTAGCGTCATTTGTCGGCAGTGCCAAACGCCGGGAGGATCGATCCGGCCATCTTGAAAATACCATGAAAAAAAAAAAACCAAAAGTGGCGGTCCATGATGGTAGTGCGGTATGTCGTATACTGACGACGCTGATGGCTCTGGTGCAGCGCTGAGAAACGAGAACGTACACAACGTTGCAGAGACAATAAACGCGCTGCTGGCCCAGCTCCAAATGGATTTGTCCTCTGAATTCGTTCTTTTTTTTTTTTTTTCTCTCTGTCGTTTCTTCATCGGTCTCTTTTTCCATCTTTCTTTCTCTTCATCTCCCCCTTTACCTGCTGGCGCTCGAAGCGCACTCCTCCTCCCCGCGATCTCTCCTTTCTTTATATCGCGGCTCGCGCTGCTTCTGCAGCTTCATATATGCGAACCCAATGTCCCACCACCAATGCCATCCACACCAACAACCGTGTTTATGGTCACACAAAGCTCTATATATGCATGAATTCAGGGATATAAATGCGCCGCAATACTTTGTGACTATGCCGAAGAACTCTCTCGGATATCTTTCCCCGCTGTGAATGCCCTCTATGACGATCCGCCGTACACGGGCCAGCCTCCTTTTGGCTCTCCTTTCTTTTCGACATTGCAAACAAATGGGGAGAGAACAACGACGAAATGAGTCTGGTAATTTTTTTTTTTCCCCCCGTTCCTATGTGCACAGCGTCGGACCGTCATTATACGTTTCGGGTCATGTAATTTGTTGTGTTGCATTATGCTCGCGGAGTAATTCTGATATGAGGGTTGAAGAAAACCATCTCTCGGCTGTTGCTGCAAAGAACAATCTTCATTCAGTGCGTATATGCAAGGCACTAGAGCTTCACTTCTCGAGAGCTCTCCATATAATACTTATATAATTAAAAAAGGTGCTCTCTCCCTCTCTCGTTCTCGCTCTCTTTTGCTCTTGGATGTTTTTGCTACCGCGTGTGCTGCTCAGTTTTTTTTTTTTTCGTTCATTATTTATTTTACTTTCGGAAGCAATAAGTTTACATAATTTTCGGCATCACTTTCACCGGCAATATGCCTTTTTCACCCCACCCCGCAGTGACTCGTGCCCTAATGGCAGTTTTCTCTGCAGCACGATAAATACGAGGATCCCGTACTCCGCCACGAATCGCACACTTCGGACCCTTGAAATTTGAAAAGGTTCAAAGTGACGGTTTACTCGTGAAAAATGAGACGAAAAAAAAAAATCGAGGTTACGAGAAATGGGATACATAACGAGGTTTTTTTTTAAATTTGAATACAGTCAAATTTAACGAAAGATGGCTAAGTTCATCTTCGACGATTGAGATATAAGCTTTAATTTAAGTAATATAAATTTAATATTTCTATTGAAAATAAAAAGCATATAGGTATATACAACCCTGTGTAAAATTCCGCGATTGGCTGTTTTTTCTTAGCAGATAGGATTTTAGAAGAGAAACGAGAACAAAAGACAAAAATACTCCGTAGCAATTACTGTTTGAATAATAAGTTTTTTCGAAATGACTTTACGACAAAACCAACAAGATTAGTTATCGTTAAAAACGACAAACCGCGTATCACTATCTCCGAATATAGTTGAGAATAATTGTTGACGATATAATTTTTTTTTTTTTTCACTTTGACGAATATCAATGTTCTTTTTTATTTAATTATTTCATTGACAAATTATTCGAAAGGACTTTGCTTCGGAATCGTAGCCATTTGTGGATCGAAGCCAGGCATTCGCAAAAAGGCTTATTCAAGGAAAATCTTATAGAGTCCGCGTTTACCCGGGTAGCTGAATTAAATCTTGAGTAATTATTACCGCAAAACTCGGCTCAACGTGTTGGTACAGGGTTTTAAATCGCGCTAGCAAAAGGGAGAATAAGGCTTATAATATATGCTTTCTGCTGCACTCGAGCGGAGTAGCAGTAAGGGGAGAGTGAGTGCGAGTTGAGCAGTGCCATAAACGAGGTTGGGGAGAGCACGCCGTCATTTCATTATAGCATATATGCGGGAGAAGTGAGTGGGAGGAGGATCGGGAGAGAGAGAGAGAGAGAGAGAGAGAGCTTTTCGCGACAGGCCGTGAAGTGAGGCAGGCATATGGAGGACGAACGTGAGCCCTATAACCCGCGTCAACGGGGGTTACAGTGCAGTCACGCGCCGTTCGTCCATTTCCGGACAAGCGGGCGGCAATGCACGATAGTGTTATGTGCTGGATGGTAGTGGTGATGCTGTTGAAGAGCACACCGCGGAGTGGTCTCTTTGGATGGGGAAATCCCGAGCTGCAAAGTGACAGGGAGAGCAGTGAGAAATTTACGGTGTGCATGGGAAAGAGGGAAAGGGCGAGAAAGAAGTCAATTTCGGATGCAATGGCGAAGGGAGAGAGCGAAATGTTGCAGAGTGAGGATCTTCTCTCTCGCGCGCATTCAATCTAATCGCTTCTCTCTCTCTCTCTCTCTCTCTCTCTCTCTCTCTCTTCAGTTATTTTGGCTAGCTCGTAAAACGTGTACCGTGTCTTGCTATATAGAATGATAACAGAGGAGGATGAATGGATGAGAGATGAAGTGCATCACATTGAGGAGGGAGCGATGCATATATGCGACCTACGTCGCATGCCTACCTACACATGCATCTGTATACGTCGAATGATATAAAAGATTACGAGTAATTAAGGGATAGGGGAGACTGGGGACATTATGACCATATGCGGGAGATTTAAGCAATCATCAATAAAAAAAAAACTTAAGCTCGTTCTTATTTAATCATTCCTTATAAATGGACGCATAGTCGTGAAATATGACGACGTGACAACTGTCAGATCGAATAATTCGTCAAACTTCCGCGTGCTCTTTTACCGCGGAAGCATTTGTCAAGTAGGTAGTACGATGTAAAACAACTTGTAACATGCATGTTGCAACGAGAGTGTAGCAGCTCTTATCCTCCAACGTAAATTATTGCCACTTGTATGCTGCAAGACAGATTGTAATATCCATCCTGCTGTGGCACAAGCTTTGACTTTTGTTTATAAATTTTATAACAAAAGTCACGAATCGTGTGCGAATTTGTCACTTTTTGTTCTGTGACAGACGTACGGGACTTGTCCATAGTGGAAACTTTGATAAGCCAGCAAGAGCTTCGTGCGAATCCTCGACACGATGTAGTATATATATTATAGTACCTATCGAGTATAAAGCTTTGGTAGAAACGAGACACAAGGGGGCACCGTGATCTCCCAAACGCCGCTCCCCCGCACGGTGGCTCCACGTCTATTTCCGGGCTGTCGGTCCTGATAGAGACGAAGCAAATTTAATCTATTTACCATAGTCAAACGAGCTCAATGCACACCAAGCCCCCGGGGAGGCCAGGCAGTGAAACGACTTCGTTGTTTCCCTCGACCGTTCTCCCCGTGACTTTCAAAATATACTCTCGACACATCTCCACACCATCGTTGTCTTTCTTCACTATTCTACGACTCGTTTTCCGTTCACTCCCTCGCGCACATAATCGTGTCAACCTCTGGTGTACTCTTACCAAAAAAAAAAAAAAAAAAAAAAAAAACATGCTCGCCTCTTCGGTGTTGATGATACACCCCTGATGATAAACTTGGGTATTAGAAGCTCCGAGCCTGTGCCATATACGCTTTTATCATAGAGAGAGAGAGAGAGAGAGAATTATTCCGCACCATTAGTCACCTCTTTGCTCCAACCCGATACGCAACGGAAAATCCTTCCTATCCGCGGGGAGAAAGATGGGTGGAGTTTACCAAAATGAATACCTCCGGGTAAATCGAGATGGTCGAGCTCTCTGGTATAGCACCTCGCGCATGGTTAAAGCATATGCTCTCTGGGTAAATGGCAGTCGCGGTTGTACAATGTGCCATTATCACCTCTGTAAAGTCGGATACATCGTATCGCCATAAATTTATAACCATATACAGGGAAACAACACACTCCAGATTTATGCGTTTTGAGTGTGCGCCAAGTATTCGAATATAAACGATACGGTGGACACGCGTATCGCCTCCGTTAACGCGATTCGTAAGAGCCATTATCGTCGTGATTATAATGCTCGCGAAATTGACCGTAACAGTTGCAGAATGGCGATCAGCCTCATACAGGTATTGCGTCGACATTTTGACAGTTTAAAATATCTACACGAGGACTATTATATCTGGCTGCTACGTTTTTCTTTTTTTTTCTTCAAAATCCGTTCAATGTAAAACCTTACCAAAAGTCATATATACTCGTGGAGTTTCGATCATTAACCCGATCGATTTAACGATTTTTACACGTAAACGGTGAATTAAAAAAAAGAAGAGTTCAAAACGTATAATTAGTACTCTTTCTTTTGACTCTGCTGTGCTTGATTGTTTTGTAGATTCGTCACCGTTTTACGGTCAAAGATTCTTCGAGATAGCCATTATTTGTATTGTTGGCACACAAAGAGCAAATCACTGAGCT
This sequence comes from Rhorus exstirpatorius, assembly GCA_963564615.1. Taxonomy (NCBI): domain Eukaryota; kingdom Metazoa; phylum Arthropoda; class Insecta; order Hymenoptera; family Ichneumonidae; genus Rhorus; species Rhorus exstirpatorius. Next base: position 32,938,124 of record OY751316.1, on the reverse strand, counting down.
GTTGCTCGTTATTATTCTAGCTCGAACTTTTAAGACAGTGATAAACGAGATTAATATCTTCTGTTTGAAGCAGAGAGCCATTAAAACAGTCGAGCAAGCAACGAGAGAGGGTGCAACACACTCTGCACTTGTCTATAGATGGTGAAAGTCCTCGCGTGCTACTACCCAAACGACGAAAGAGTCTTGCAATGAGAAATAACGAGAGGAAGAGAGAGAGAGAGAGAGAGAGAGAGAGAGAGAGAGAGAGAGAGAGAGAGAGAGAGAGAGGTGGTAACTGTGCCAGATAAAGTGAGAGAGAATGAGAACGAGGATAGAGGGAGTTTTGCAGTATGCGGCCCAAGGAGGCACACTTAGCACGTCACTCCGTAGTGCTCTCAGCAAGGGCTAAAACACCTAAAACGTTTTGTACCATTTATGAACCGTATTTACCTTCAGCTTAGACTCTCTCCTCCGCTAATACTCTGGATGCTTGGTGTACTCCCATCTCACTGGCGTTGGTGTTACTCCTGCCTGTAGACACTTCACCCTTCGGCCACTTCAATACACCTTTTAGCCTTATCCGACTCGACCTTAATCTCAGCTTCGACTTTTCCCTCTCTCTCTCTCTCTCTCTCTCTCTCTCTCTCTCTCTCTCTCTCTCTCTCTCTCTCTTTTTCTCTAGTGCACAGTAAAACTTTTTAGCTCTCGTTCTTTCTCATTACGATACCGATGTGCCTTCATCTTTTTTTTAATTGCCTAACATCAATAAGAGCAATCCAATTGTTGCCTAACCTCTATATAGACTAGATCGGACGTAGCAAATGGCATAGAGAAATTAGCGTTACGAATTTTTACAACAAAAATTTATTATTTAATTTTATGAGAGATTTTTCTTTTCTAATATAATTTTCTCGTATAACTTCTCTTAAAATATTTAGCTCTTTGGAGAAACTTCTTCGTATTGAATGCAAGAATGAGAATTCCTATTAAAATATATAAAGAAAATTGTGGAATGTAATTAAGAAATGTAGTCATCGGTTGAACGAACAATCATACTTACCTTAATTAGTTTCGTTCCTGGTTCTTCGCGATTTCTTCCCTAAAGAAGTGTCACTTGAAAATACTCGGGCTGTACCGAGACATTAACTTTTCATCATCCCTTCCAACGAATATACGAATGAATAACGAGTAACGAGCAAATTCGAAATATGGAACATTTTTATCAAAAGCTAATAAATTTCAATCGAGGTCAAAGAAAAATTTCATTCTACATCCACGTTTTTTTTTTTTTTTTCTTCAATCGAAGAGTCTTTATAGCATATTTTTTTTTTTTAACATGCATGGCTTACAAAGAGAATATCCTATACCTACCGGAATATTCAGTGTAAATTCACGGTACTTTCGTAGGTACGATGCGATAGACCGAGAGTAATTCAAAGGTAATGAAATCTCCGAAGGACGAGTGAAGTAAAATTATAAAACAAAATTGAGCAATATTCATCCGTGACAGAAAAAAAACAATGGTTACCCAAGCTTGTCATACGGTGCAGGGGGTCTCCTAATTTTCTCTCCCTCTCCCTGCCACCATTCGCGATGTAAAATATATGCGTGCCTATAGAACTGGAGGTGCGGGAAGAGACGGACATGAATTTATTCGCGGATTTCCAGCCCAGCCGGGTGGAAGCTCGAAACTGTGAAAATCCCAGACTGTTGACTACCCTTTCCCGCGTATACCACCTCACGTTCCCTCACCGGATCCTCCTCTCATCCTCCCCCTGACCGCTCTAACCCGATGAATATTCAGTGCGATTTTGCGGTTTAAACTTTTAGCCGGATACTCACGATGCGGCATGGCGAAACGTGCGACGCGGCTGATGCGAGCTTTCCAAGCTTTTCCTCTCCTCTCTATATATCTCTCTTCCTCACTGCGTGAACTCCGACAATGGAGCTCCTGGCCCTATATACCATGCAACCGCTCAGGGCACCAGCGGATAGCATCCCCGTATACGACTTCGTGTTCTAATTAAGGCAAAAAGGAGCCAACAGTTTAAACAGGAGCTTGCTGATCTCCCTCTCTCACATATACTCTCACTCCTCCTTCTTTTTCTTCCTGTCTTCCTTATTCCTCATACTTCTCCGTCTCTCTTCCTCATTATATCCCTCTTTTTTCACTATTTCCGTCTCACGAGCGTGTGCTCCACGGGGGTTGAATCAGCGTCGCGAGAGAGAGAGAGAGAGAGAGAATATTGTTAGGTAGAAAAGGCCTCAATAAATCAGCGGATCCGGCGCGAAAGTCTGCGGGCACTAGAGCGGCCATTTGTACGAAAACCATTTTCTCTTCTTACTCCTCTGTATTTATATATTTCTCTGTATTTCTGTATGTATGTATGTGGTTAAGAGCTGTGCAAAGAGAGCCGAAAGTGCATTCGTGCGAAAAATAATCCTCGGAGATTATCCTCTCCGAGCGTATGCGAGCTGGTGTCCGAAACTTTTTCCGTTATCATTAATTCTTCTTCATTGCGGCTTTCTCAGACTCCGCCTGCTTTTCCCCTCATTTTCCTATTTCGTTCCCTCGGCTTTTAGCATTTTTTTTTCTTGTTTTCTATTTATGAAAAAAAAAAATAAAATAAATATATAAGGACCATCACTTACACTAAGTTGATGATAATTTGAGCTTGAATATTCGCGTTGCAGAAAGTGCAATGGTCCAGTCCGATAACTCAAACAGACATGTGCATTGTGAAGGGACGAACCGACGATGACTGCCAGAATTACGTGAGGGTCTTTGGCAGACAAGCACCCGACAAGTTCATCGCTTGCGGCACCAATGCCTACAATCCACAGTGTCGAAAATTCTCGATCATGGTGAGTGTTATTTATATTTCTATTCATCTACATGTATATTATACATCCGTATCTTCTCTGCTATTTGAAAACAAAATAATTATCGATGATTGTTCGGAATTTTAAATTGTTCTCTGTAAAAAAAAAAAAAAAAATTTGCTGGGTCTCTCGATACACGAATGTCTCCGTTCAAGCCAGTTTAATAATATGGAGACTATGCATACATGTATATATTATACCATTTAACTCGAGGGATGATCAGAGGGAGAGAGTATCAGGCTAGAAGAAGTGATATATATACGATATATGATGTCTGAGTATCCTAGAACAGAATATATCGTAAGCAAAAAGCCATCAGTGTTCCGCGAGTTCGTCACCGCAATCTAGCCCTCCTGTAATTCAATTTCCGGTATGTAATCAATATACCATTTCTCGAGGCTTGCACCTCGAGGATCTCATAATAGCACCGGTATCCCGAGAGATCGGTTTATCGCGGATAGAGAACGTTTTCAGCGTGTCTTATCCATCATATGTTGAGCTTTCATTTATACAACTCTGCCGTTTGCCCAACGAAAAATTAGCCTCGATTGTATATATATGTATACATTAGGGAGTTAAACAAAAATCGATTTTCCAACGGGCCTGGCCTGAAATAGTGAGCTTAGGTGGACGAAAAATTTATGTCAAAAGATGAGAATCGGTTGAGTGGAAGATCCACCGCATTTAATTTTTCATTTTTTTCCCCTTTTTATCGAATTTATGATGAATAATTGCTGGTTAACAATTTTTTTTTGAGCTCACAGCTGCCAGAGAATCAGTTTGTGTTTCAAATAAGATGCTCTTAGAATTTTAACTCATCGGTAGATATTTAATAATAGAGGGGTTCAACGAATTTTCTGATTATTATTCAATCAATACACAGAAAAACCCGATATTACTGGAATTTTATTTTTAGAATTAGATTAATTTTTTATTCAGTGGCGTTTGTTGACAATAGTGATGATGGCTCTTTCTTTTGACAAGTGGTATACTTGCTCAAGATGAAATTTGCCAACTTGCAAAAGGTATTGCCTTTGACATTCGTCTATTTTCTGTAAGGAATTAAAATCCTGGGCCAAAGCAAGTATCGTTAACTACTCTCAAACCTTGTAAAATTTCCATACATTTGATAAAAGATGCCTCTGTTTTCCATGATTCTGGACTTACGTCAAGAAAATCATGAGCCAAATTATACCGATTAAACAAAAATCGTGATTTCTTAATGAGGAAATCACTCACATCTTTGTCAAGCACTGTCTCACAATCAGCCCCTTCGACTACAACTCGCGCTTGGACTATCTGTGCACCCTCTCGTTCTTCGTTGCCATGAACCATTTTTAATTTCATTTCATTGTCCCAACGGTCGACAAAAGTTGGCTACTGAACGGCAGTCAACTGCCACGATAGGACAAGCACTTGGAACAAATCAAAGCAAAGGAACTTTAGCTACCAAGTTCATTTTCTTAACGGGAGTTTATTTAAGATTCTATTCAATTTTTAAAGTGATACCCGTAACGCAAACGGTTTTTTCACGTATCATGAACGACAGTTTTGAAAAAAAGTGAAATAATAAAGTGAAAATCCGTTTAGGACCCAATTTAAACTTGAATTAGAATGATAAAATTCTAAACGCATCTTATTCAAGATACAAACCGATCGTCTGGCAGCTGTGAACGCAAAAAAAAATTTTTTACCAGCAATTATTCATCATAAATTCGATAAAAAGGAAAAGAAAATTTAAAATCAAATGCGGCGGATCTTCCACTTAACCTAAAATTATCATCTTTCGACATGAATTTTGTTTATACCTAAACTATTTCAGGTGTGGCCCGTTGGAAAGCCGAAATTTTTTTTTTTTAAGCACCCTAATATATGACGAATAAGCGGATATAAATTATTAAGCAATAGTAACGCATTTTTCGGAACATTCAGGTTATTTATTTATCACTTTGTTCATCGTCGTCTGTTCTTTCAATATCCGACTGAGAGATACATTTTCTTTATGAGGTACTTTTTTTCCTTCATCAAGGAAATGAACAGTTCTTGCAAATACCTCGACACACGCAAACACACATACATATATATAGAAAAAAACGAATGCGATCTCTCGTACGACTTACTTCTCAGTTTGACTCGTTTCCCTCTGTTTGATCCGGTGATCTCCCGGGAGACGAGCGAACGATTCAACCGAAGAAACCCGAGAGTTTCAGGATCCTGGGGACTCTCGGTTTATCGCGGAAGCTCCTCGAAAAGTATCAGGGATTACGTTAGGAGTGGCGCTGGTCGCGCTAGCGTCGCGGTTAATCGGGGTAGCGCGTATGTGTGTGTGCATAAAAGCGCTCCCTGGTGGAAGCGTCTAGGAAACTTGTGCCTCTTGTCGCAAATGCGAAGCGCGGAGCACGAGAGGTAAAACACGAGATTCGGGCTGCGAGGGGAAGTTGAATACGACAAGATGAAAATACGCAGAGAGAGAGAGAGAGAGAGAGAGAAGAGTACATTGAGGTTTTCGAGAGATACATGTCAGTGAATTCGCCGGTGGTTAGAGAATCCCTCGGCAGTGTGAGAGTTAATTTTTGGCGATAGAGAGATATACGTACACGTATAATCCTCCACCATACGATGCGATAAACTCTTACTCCACTCTCCTTGCGAAGCTTGAAAACTCCGTTGTGAGTTTAAAATACGACGAAACTATATATGCTGCTTGCATCATTACTCATTTGACAATGACATGATCGTGAAATCCTTTTAAAAAATTGCTTTCTATGAATGAGCGCCATCGTAAAAAAGATTGCAAAGAATTGAGAAAAAAAAATTGTAGACAAAGGACATTTTATTTTCCGCGCATATCTCAATTCAGTGAAGTACAATCAATCCAGATCAATAAATAAGCTTAAGATTCGTAATATTAAGGGCTGATCTCCTTCGATAAGGTCGTAGATCGGATTTACTGCTGACTCTCGTCTTAACATTTATATGTATATCTTTTACCCGTTCGATGTATCTATGAGCAAAAAAAATTCAAGCAAAAACTTTTGTTTCAACCAGAGCTGCGTAGTACTTCAAGTTTCCGGTACTTTTGATGTACTTGAAGTACATTACTTGAAGTACAAAGTACTTTAAAAGTATTGCAAGTATTGTACTTGAATATCCAAGTACTTGGGATATACTTCAAGTAGTTGTACTTAAATTTTCAAGTACTTTCTTGTACTTCAAGTACTTTTTTCAAGTTCCAAGTATGAAGTACTTTTGAATAAGTCTTTCTAATGATTGCATGTATAACGCCTTTGAATGTATAAATGAGGCACGTTCTGCGCAATATTTTGATTAAGATAGTAAGGAATGTCTGTTCAAAGGCTCAAGCTACGACAGTTACGGTGTCATTGTCAATGGATTGCTCCGTTTTTAACAAACCTTGAATGATGTTCTTCATATTATCTTTTTCAAACCTGCAGCTAAATGAATCTTAATTACAATCGTCAATGCAATTTTTTTCATTTATTTCTACTTCTTCGTTGAAATATTTCTGTTTCAATGTCCCTAACCTGAGTGAATTTCACAATTTGAAAATATGTTTTCATACAAAAAGTACTCGTATCAAAATAAAATGAGCTTAAAGTGTACGTAAGAAATCAAATATATAAGCACTGGAACTAACGAGATTTATACCTGAAAACTTGAAAAATATTTGATACTTGATACTTGACGTATATTTCAAGTACTTGATACCTCAAGTACTTGGTACTTCAAGTATTCACGGTACTTTGTACTTGAAGTACTTTCTGGTACCTTGCCCAGCTCTGGTTTCAACCGAAAGGATAATCGTTCTTTTTTAACGAATTATTAAATGACTTTTTTTTTTTTCAAAACAATTATAAGCAATTGCTTTGCATCTTTTTTTAAACAAAGTACCGCTCATTTATGTGCCCTCGGGAGAAATTCATATTATTTTGTAACCATTGAATATATACAATATATCCATTGCCCATGGTAAATATATTTGGAAAAAAAAACCGTGTCAAAAGAGACAGATACACCGATATTAACCATTACACACAACTGATAGCTGAAGATACATCCACTTTTATCGATCGATACACACACATGCATGCACGCGCGAGCGCGCGCGCGCATGTGATATAACCACTCGAGAAACAAAACGAAGTTTCGCGCGATATCAATCGTCCAACTATAATTGAACGACGTAATCGTCTCGTTTCGCTGGTGCTTCATTCTGGTTGTAGAGTTTGGTGTCATAGTGACGAGAGTAGTCAGAGAGATGAGAGAGAAAAGAGAGAAATGGTTCGGTCGAACGTTTGAAGCTCACCAATGAACCCGGTGATATTCGAATTCAACTATAGGTGCATACAGAGAATTCAGATTGGTGTGTGGCGCGTTGGCGTCGAGTAGTCGATGATAAAATTTCACCTGCTAATGGAGATTGCGGTCCCCGCCTATATATCATGATTCCCCACGTTCTACCAGAGAGATAGAGAGCCAGAGTGATCGATGAATCACGAGAAAGAGAGCCGAGCAATACACATATTTATAAATATATATACATGCAGTTTCATTTTTCTCTCAATCTATATTACATATGTACACTATATATATATATGTATATCGAATTACCCGTGAATCACTCGTTTGTGAGGCTTGAAAAAAAAAAAAAAAAAAGCGTCATAGGCTGTTATGAACCGGATAGCGAGATAGAGAGCAGCGTGTATAGTAGGAAGGGAAAGAAGATTGAAACGTGAGGGAAAAATGCAAAAAAAAACCGAGCGAGGATGACCGCTGGATATTAAAACGCGTGCGGAAATTATTATTTTTTCGATCGATCGGCACTCTCCCGTTCTCGACATATATATATATATATATATATATGCATTGAAATATTAGTAGTTTTTTGCCAGGGAAAAATACGCTCTTTGTAAGTCCTGTGAATTTAATTGCGCAACGCTTTCGCTCTTTCGATTTTCCTACAACCGCGTTTACCGAAAATAATAATGGCAGTTGTAGAGCTACGTTGGTGGAACGTGCGAGAACTGCGAGGAACATTGAGATACAGAGAGAGATTTATTGATTGATTGAGAGAGCTAAAATTTTTAACGGTAAATGAAATCCGGGAAAATTTTTAAAAAAGGGAGAATGGTCAACTTTTTTTCGTGCACTTTTTATCTTCATTTTCATTTGATTATTCAGAAACATTGGAAAATTTAGTTTGACTAAATTTCAAACATTTTTTTTATTATTATTATTATTATTACCTATTATTTTAACACATATTGACTATCGCGAAAAAAAGATGAGTCAAGTTATCCCGAACCGTGGCTCCGAAAGAATTGAAATGAAACGAGGATGTAATGAGAGGAGAAAGAAAAAGAGAGTGGCAAAGAAAAGGAAACATGACGCGAAAGAGGATAAAATAACGAGAGATAGACGGCGGGGGTAAGATGTATAAGAAATACGAGTAAGCTCTTCTTGGATTTCGTCTTGGCGCCTCTCACCTCTTCTTTAAACTTGTTGGCCACTTGCGAACTATTGCCAGTGCAGTCGTGTACAGTAGTAGCAGTAGCTTGCTCCAGTAGTCAAGGTGTAGTCGTAAGGGGAGAAAGCGAGTAATGGCTCAGACTCGAGTACAGAAAGCACCAAAAGACAGGGAAAAAGAGAGAATGAGAGCAACAGAGAAAGAGAGAGAGAGAGAGAGTTCTGTCGACGACGAAGCTTGTACCGGTGTGTGCCCGGAGTAGTGCTCCTTAACGGGTGTGCTTTCTGGGTGCCTCGCGAGTTCTGCAGAGAGAAGCTCGCGAGAGAAGCGTTTTAACGTCGAGTACAATGTGTGTCGGCAAAATGCTTCCAAGTCGTTTCTATATGTAGGATCGTTTTGAGGCTCCCTTTACTCCCTTTACTCCCGGAACAAACCTCCCTTTGGATTAATGCTACAAGCCCAAAAGCGAAAGGACCGTTCCATTCGTCATAACGTACTTGCCAACTACGGTGACTATGTGGAAGCATATTTCGCTCTCTCTCTCTCTTTCTCTCTTTCTTTGTACTGAGTATGTTGTACTGACGACACATTCCAGGCCAAATCGACGGTGCACTGATCCGTAGTGGGATTTTTAAAATTATTTATTAATTTTTTATGTGACAAACATGCAACAAAAATTTTCAGATATTTTTCAAAAATTCATTCAATCCCCATCGACAAAACTATTTCGGAAGTTATTTATCGAAATACCTGGCATATCCTTGTTGACTCTTCGGTAAAAGTAAAAACAATCGATCCATTTTGGACCCTTTATAGTCTGAAATTCTCGATCTCTGAGACCCAAATTTTTCGGAATTTTATTCGAAATCCTCATTCATAACGCAACTATTATTATACTTTAATGGAAAACGGGTTATACGTACCAGATGATGAAACAAAAAAAAATCGTGATTTGCTCAACGAGCAAATATCTATATATGTAACCGTGCGAAGCGATGATATTGGGATTTCGTATTTTTTCATACAATTTCGTCTCTCTTCGTTCGATTCGACATATATACATGCATGCATGTATCTCGCGAAGCGATAATCGAGTTTCGCGCATGCCGACGATTCGGTTAATTAATCGAGATTCGATCGTTCCCAATCGCCCTCAGTCACAAACGAATTCCCGTTCAATCGGAAAACCAAGGGTGCAATAAGGGGAGAAAAAAAATCGAGTGAGAAAAAGAGTTTTAAGAGCAAGGGAACAATCGTGAGAGCTCGCGTGAACGATGGCAGGGTGTGAGAGAGAGAGAGAGAGAGAGAGAGAGAAAGAGAAAAGAGAAAAGAGAAAACGGGTTTGAAAAGCTTGGAAAGAGTTGCGTGAAATAAAAAGACCTGTGACAATCGGGAGAGAGAGAGCAAGGAAAATTATGATATCAAAGAGCCATTCGACAAACTCATATCCTTAGTTACGAGAAAAAATTCCAGGAGTCACATTAAAATAACGCTATATTAATTTCCATCTTTTCAATAACATGAAAATCAACTTTTTCAGCTTTGTTTGATAATTGCATTTTCTCGATAAATAATTCAATGATAATCAATACTTTCAGACTACTTTTCCGAAAAGTTTTGCTTTTTGTGAACGCATTGTTAAATGCTGGCTTTTGCGATTTTAGGCTGCGATATCGTAAAATTAATAATCGAACGCCATGCGATGATTTTATTGGTAAATATTCGTGCGTGTCATTGCTTGTAATTGGAAATTATAGGTTGACTATCCTGTTGATCTATTTTTCTACTGAAAATATTCGACAATCAAATACATACGTCAAATATAAATGTAAATTATGTATAACTTGTCCCTGGGACACGCGTACGTAGCAAATTTTTTTTCTACAGATACAATTGTGATTCGATCTTTTCACTCCAAATACTTTAATTACGTTGTAACATATACAACAATGACATTGATTTAGAACAGGAACATGAGAATATTTCGTTAAATTATTTTCAACAGAGAGAAAGAGAGAGAGAGAGAGAGAGAGAGAGAGAGAATTAGAATCGGAAGTTGCATACGTGCTTCCGCGTCCTGATGTTATATCGGAAAAGTGAGTTTATTTCGATTTTCTCCACTATCGGTTCGATCGCAGAGCAGTAAGGTTTTTATTTTGCCCCGAGCTCGTCTCACCTTCTCAACTTTCATCGTCTGCCCACGAGATTCGTGACCAGGAAAGCCACGACATTCTATCGAAGTTTTTTTTTCCTCACCTTTTCGCTATTTCCGGTCGGTCTTTTTTTTTGTACCATTTCCGGCGTTGTCCATTCCGGCGACACTTTCCTCAATATATATATATATATATATATATATGTCAAGAGCTCAGATACGTTTCCATCTTTTTTTTTTCTCCTCGCGTCATTTTTCTCGTTCCCTATATACCGCGTCTCCGATATTTCCTTTTGCCGCGAGGGGTGCTGCTGTCGACTTTCCTCTTATCACCTGAAGACCGAAAAAGGAGAGAAAAAAAATCGGTTGCAATCGCTGCAATTTTTTTTTTCACCACCTCCGATCATTGCACCTTCGGGCAATTTTTTGATAGCATTTTTTCGCTCTCTCATTTTTACTGAAATTTCGCCTTTTTCGCACGCACATGCAGAGATCATGTATGTATAATTTTCGTAGCAATTAAAACGAAATTGGATGCCACTTGTGCATTCGTGTGCTGTGTACAAACATTAGTGATATAATGCCGCTGTGGGTTCGCGAATAATCCCTGTGCGACTATCAAGCCCGACACCCACAGCAGTATGCGCTCACTGAATGATTTACATGTGTACGCACCTAATGTATAGAACAGTCCATATATTATATGCCAGGGACGATAGGGACGAAGTGAAAAATCAAGCCTCATTATGGAACACTCCTCAGCGCGCGAACTATACCCCAAATTTTTTGTTTAACCTTTTCATCTCGAATTTTCGTTTTAAACGACACAGATCATGGGCGATTATGCATTTTTCTTGAACTATAAAGTCGGTGAACGTTACAATTTTTGTGTGCCGATTTAGCCAATTTTACGTGAAAATGATATAGTATACCCAGGAGAACACGAGTGTACGACGTTTTTTAACGTAAAATTATCTAGAGTTGAAAAAAAAAATTCATAAAAATTTCCGCTCGACTCTTCGTAAGATCAATAAATTAATAATCCGCGAAACGTGAACCAGAATATATTTGAAACCAAAGATAGAATCAAGAGCGTCATAAATCATTCGTCGTCAAATTTGTAAAGATCTTCTCAGTCCATCATATAAGCCTGTCCCGTATTGCCCCGAGGCATTCGTGAATATATTTATCGATTTTATATTCAATCGAGTGTGTAAATATATATGAGGACGAATCGTCAACACATCTCGTTTGAGCGAATGAAGGAGCGAGATCGAGGGGGGGAAAAAAAAATCGAAAAGTGATTCGATCGATCACGCAATTAATTCTCTAATGCCTCGAGAACGTAATTTCAAGCGTGTCAAAACACCGACGATCTTCTGTACAATTTTTAATCGCAAGATGATAATTGTAGGTTTCGCAGATGTAGATCAGAAGCGACAGATTAGAATTCATAGCCATTGAAAAATCGAGGCCATTACGAAACAAAAATGATAATTCTACATGCTATATTTTATGCTAATCGTCAATATCGATATTCGTATCTAGAGAACGAGTAGCAATTACGAATGAATCACAAACTTCTGTCGAGTCATTGAAAAGTTGTTACGGAGCGTTCTTCTTTTTTCGCTCCTCCAGACCGACTCAGCATCTTGTCTAACGATTTTTCTTTTCTACCGGTGACGCGTGGTTTTTTTTTCAGCCGAATCCGAGACTCCATAAACGCTAATGCGCTCTTGAGCAATTAGACGGGAATCATTCCTATGAAAACTAAACGTTAAAATTTTTTACCATCGGACCAACTCAATACCTTCGTCTAATTGCTTTTTTTTTCGGCCGAATTTAAGGCTCAATGTGTCAAATGTTAAGTCGCTCTCGAAACGGTACATGCAGGTATATATAATTCATGAAAAAGACAAATCATGGTCAAAATGACGATATAACGAAATAATAATGAATAGGATGAATGATAGTCGAGTGAATTACTGATCAAGAGAACTTTGAGTTATAAATTATGTTCTTAAAGGACCAAAATCCTACAATTAAGAACGCTTCGTACGCAGTTCAAGAATAATTCAAGCTTGGTCTTTTTTTTTGTTTTGTTTTTTTTCAAGTCACTATTTTAATATTTATGTATATTTCACAAGACCCTCCGTGAAATTTACCGATTATACAAATGTTGAAAATATATTTTACTATTACAACGTTTTTTTTTTTTTTTTCGAATAATCAAGAACAATGCATTAATAAGCTTTGATAAAAGTAATTCGAATGATTATTTCACAATAAATATTTAAATCTCTGTAGAAAAGAAAAGTTTCGTAATTATACCGAATTATTTCTTCGATTCGACCTGTCCTAATCTGTATCAGAAATCAGTGTGGGATTAAAAAAAAACTGTGAAGTTGGATTGAGTAGAAGCGGGGAATGTTCTGAGCGATCGTAGCTGCTTTGCCACGAAAACCACGGGTCTGACCTAAACATACACGTTTATATATTATGTACGATCTCTTCGACTGGAGAAACGTGTCGTCCAATACACATAATATCGTCCACTCTCGTTCTCATCTCGACTGGTCATTGGTACATTTGCCCCATTGCCGTACGTCGCAAACATTCGGGTTTCTCCCTTGGGATCGATTTTGTTGTTCGATTAAAACGGCAAACTATACATATATATTTTTAGCCAGACACCAATGCTCACACTTCGTCCCTCTTCGTCTGCTCTAAGTTCGGTCAGATCTCTCGCCACCGGCCGTTCATGTTCCCACGTATCTATTTCCATGGGACAAGTACATGTACAAATGCATTTATATACGTATATGTTGAATGGTATATACGATCATGTTAAGTGTACAGTACACGCAAATATGTGTACCAAATTGCCGCTTGCACACCGTTTGATCGTGATTTCAAATCGTGTGCTCACGTAACCGACCATACCATTTCAATCCGATATATATATCGAACCAACGAAATCAACAATCGCGTATTCATCTCTGCTTATACCTTGAGCACTTGAGCAGTGATTTTATAATTGTATAATCAACGAACATAAAAAAAGTTTGGTCTGGAACTGGAATTTCGAAACGAAATCCTTGCAACTCCTGTGTGAATGCGATGAAACCGCGAGATTACTCCGCGAACTTTGACGATCTAAAAATTAGTGTCGATCGAAAAAATTAAACATTATCCGCGCGTTCTGATATCGGTATCGAAATAACTCTGGTCGGATCGCTTCGAACTGTTTTATAAGATGAACGTTTGTCAATTTGATATCTTTCTTTCCTAAAAAACCCAATTAGGTTTTAGAAAATTCTGGATGAGGATTCTATCGAGTCGAAAGTTCAAACTGTATCAATTAAGATAGACTGCATTCCTCTATCAAAATTATTTTTGAACATAATTGATTAACAAAAATCATTGATAAAATTTTTAATAATGATTCTTAATTTTTTAATTATCAACTCAAAAACGAAGAATCCAAATTTTATCGCAAAAGGTGGAGATTACATTTTTCATGCTAATTAAAAATACAGCGATGATAAGGTATTTTTCTTGGTTTTATTTTTTTTTTCCTGTCGTTATCGAGGAAGGACCGAGTCCTTCGGTAAAACGCTCTCGGATGAGGATCGGTTAATATAGCTCGTTAATACGATTTCAAAGTTATTCCGCATCGCTCGGTATATAGAGACGCTAGTAATACACGAACCAGCGGAATTAACACGATTATATTACCAGAGATAAACATAAATGTATATACGTATATGTGTGAGGATCGGTTATCGATTCTCTCTGTCAAGATCACACCTCGATTGACCGGCTCTCAAAAGCAATTGATGCCTGGGCTCGTTCATGGATTACTAATGGTATACACGTGTGATTCGTTGTATACGAATTAATGAGATAAATTCGAGAGAGCCATAGAGAGAGAGAGAGAGAGAGAGAGAGAGAGAGAGAAAGCAAATCCCAGAAATCAGAGCGACAGAATTCCATCGACATGAATATCCGATTTCCATATTTAGAGAAAACCAGAGCATCCTATATTATTTTTTAATTCAAACTTCCATTAAAAAAAAACGGATGTAGGAGAATCGTTAGCATGAACTCGTGAAAAAAAACAACATTGACGTTTGACCCAATTGATCCAATTTTGGGAGTGAAACGGGATTTTTTAAAATAAATACCTTCCATCCTATACATCGATAATGGAATATCGATCGTTTTTTAAGGTAGTTCTATCGTGGTAACTAATCCATAAGATTTAAATTTTTTTTTTTTTTATATCTTCAATTTTAATATATTTATTCATTTCGCGAAACGTCAATGCCCCTTATCGACCTAATTACGGAGAAATTAATACTTGAAAATGCCAGTTCCTCAAGGCAAATTTGCTTCGGCATATAGAAGAACCGATTTCCGGTCACTTTAAAACGATATATCTTATCGAAAATCCAAAAGATTCTTACAAAAAACGAGACTTAGATTCATTAAACACGTAAAAATCTAACGGGCCTAAAAAAAAATATGATTGTCGACCAATTTTTTAAGCTATACTGATTTTAATACGAGCATCCGGGTAGTGATACACAACTTATGGCATAATGTCGTGACGGTGAAAAAATGTGGCAACGCGATATCGAAACGAAAGCGGTATTTGACAAGTCGAACAACATAACCTCTCCACGTCAACGTCAATAGAGCGGGCGAGAGAGTGAGAGGGCACGAGAATGAAAAGAGAAAGAAAACGCAACGTTGCCACACGTAAATATCATACGAGATCTAGTAATACTTGAGTCGTTGCAATTACTATTTTACTAGTTACATAATTATTTATAATAAACCGTTGATTAATTGTATTCACCTGGGTAAGCTTATTTAATATTTATTAATTTTAACCCATATATCCAATATTTTTAGGAATCATCATTTAGACATTTATAGCTAATTGACTAGTCTGCAGCGATAGAACTACCTTAACCATCGAAATTCTATACTAAATCTGTCAAGACAATTTGATGCCGAATTTTTCATTCTCAATTTTCTCACGATATTTCTGTTCTTCTCTGAAATATTTCGGATCAAAATGTTCGACTTATCTTTCAAGAATTTATCCGTCTTCGGTAGCTCTTCGTAGACTCTGATACACCTTACGTGTCGCTGGTAAGCAGCTTTTGCTAGGAGTGGACGTTCCCCCCCCCCCCTTTTTTTTTTCTTTTCGTATCAGCTCTCGGCTTATTCGGATTGTACGCGAGAGCAAACGTCGCGAGCACGGCGTATGCGATGCAATATCGCGGTCCGAGTCAAGCTGTCGGAGATGCCGGATACGGTAGATAGGCTCGAGAAGGTATATGTACAGTTATCTGTGTGCAGGGAAAAGAGGGTAGTTCGACTGTCGGAGGGAGGGTGGTAGTTTGGTAGCTCGCCAGGCATCAGCTCAGCCCATACGTGATCCGAGAATCTCACGACCACGAGTACACATAACCACGTCGACACTGCGTGTAGATCGCGGCTAACGTATCTCGATATCGTATGGATGTATACACAAATAAGAGCAATTGTATATATATGTACACAGCCATTCACAAACATGAATTATATATATATGTTCATATACACCCATGTATGAGGCTGTTCGTGCAAATCCGATCACGAACGTTGAGCACTATCAATGCGTTTCCGGTTATCTAGCTGTCGAAAGTAAACCCGAGCAGAAATTTAATCAGGGTGAAATCCGGCCCTGATCAGGTTGCCACAATACTAAATCCGGCCCGGATCAGGCTAAATAACTCCGGCCCTGATCAAGGGTGTAACGCTTTGGTAAATTCGGCCCTGATCAGGCGCCTCATTCAGCCCTGATCAGGCGCTTCATCCGGCCCTGATAAAACGCCTTATCTGGACCTGATAAAACCCGAGTAGAAATTTCGTCCGGCTATAGATATAATTATTTTTAAATTAGCAATTAGGAATGATCGATGAATGAATTTGAAGCTGTTACATTCCATTATTTTTGAAAACCCTGTAAATTAAAAAAAAAAAAAAAAGTAATTGACCGGGATTTGATCTCACTACCCTCCAATCGACGAATTCAGCACTTTCGATTCTTAAATAATCATTTAAAAAAAAAATTAAAAATTTGGAGATTATTTTTTTTTACGAGTGTTTCCGGCTTCATAGTCCGGACGTTTTTCCGTCGAAATTAATTTTGAGCCTACCTAAGATTTTACCTGAGACCTACCTAACGACCTTCCTAACGACTGACACGTTACCACTACGCTATTAGTTCCTTATTATTTTCTTGTATTTAAATGACATTAGTATATGAGTTCTGATGAAAAGCCGCTGTCTCAACGGGCTGGATAGAACAACGTGACTGCGTAAACACAATAATACACAGTAATTTTTGACATAAATAAGGCACTACGGATCAGGCATGCCTTATCGATACGTGATCAGGCCCTTATCTGACACAAATAAGGCACGCCAGATCAGGCACGCCTTCTTAATACCTGATCAGGTCCATATTTAACATAAATAAGGCACGCCGGATCAGGCACATCTTATTCATACCTACTCAGGCCCTTATCTGACACAAATAAGGCACGCCAGATCAGGCGTGTCTTCTTAATACCTGATCAGGTCCATATTTGACATAAATAAGGCACGCCTGATCAGGCACGCCTGATCAGGCACGCCTTATTCATACCTGCTCAGGCCCTTATCTGACACAAATTAGGCACGCCGGATCAGGCACGCCTTATTGGTACCTAATCAGGCCCTTATCTGGCATTAATAAGGCACGCCGGATCAGGCACCCCTTATTGATACCTGATCAGGCCCTGATGAATCATCAGGCAGCCTGAATGAATTTCTGCTCGGGAAGGGCTCTCGTAATGGAAAAAAACGTTTTGAAATAATTTTATAAAAACATCTCCGTTGTTTGACTGGATAAAAATTTGAAGGAAATTACGAAAATACACAAATTAATCCTATAAAACTGTGAGGATTTCCAAAGGAATTCGTTAAATACTTGTGCGACAAGATTTTGGGGATTGATATAGACTCTCGTTGCATCGTGTTGCTACGTCCTTTTCTTTCTCTTTCGAGTAACACAAACACGCGTACATACATATATATATCTATATACGGGCGTTTCTCGCGTTCCTTAACGATCGCTAATGGGGCAGAATGGAATGTGTCTCAATGGTTGCTGTGTATGCTTCGCTAGAGTCTCGAAGCTCACGCTTATAGTATCATATGTGTGTGTGTGTGTGTGTGGGTAAATTCATCCTGATATCCGATCGTCGTGGTTGTTCGAAACTCGCATGGCACATCGTGGTACCGCGTATATATAACACAAGTTGGTTTAGATCGTTATAACCGTGCGTGGCTGCCTGTACCATGTGGATTACTGATTTTATAGGAATTTCAATACTCGCACACCTTATGTAGTACATCTATACATCGATGTATGCACTGTGCATTCACCACGGTAAATTTTGATTGGCGATTCTGCATATGGTTGGTCGCGTCTGCTCTAACTCTTCAGCTATGATAAACTTTTGTCTCAACCGCTGGCATTGCAGACATTTCCGACGCGATCAAAACGCTATATTGTGCTTGACTGTATATTACTATCTTCCCAAGCTCTGGTGATGAATCATTTTGAAGCATCATTTATTTTACTTGTACTTGTTTTTTTTTTTTCTTGCTTAAAACATAATGCTCTGAACCTACAATAGGGATAAATGAAATGTATAACGAAATTCCAAAAAGATCTCAATATAATCACTGACGAAATATCCCATGAAACGTAATGTTGGCGCAAAATGGTCGCTATATGCTGCGTTCACGAGATGTCGCGAAAACTTTGGACAATATTATAAAGCCCGCAGAAGTCCTTCTTCGCATTCTATCATCCCTGGTTCATTTATACTACGGAGCCTTGTGAATAACAAAGTTACCTTACATTGCAATGTACATCGGTGTACATGAAAGATGATTGCTTGACTCGAGATGCGTCTCTATGTATGTATCTTTTGCGATAAATCCACAACTTCCTTCGATAATCAACAATGGAACTACAGCCCCCCCCTCTCTCTCTCTCTCTCTCTCTCTCTCTCTCTCTCTCTTCTTCTTCTTCCCATGTCATCGGGCCCAAACTCCACTACGGAGTAATCGCGACCAGCGTCTGGTCGCGAACCGATAACGAGTAGCGGGGGTAGTTTTAACCTCGATTGGAAAAGTCCGTGGACGACGTATACACAGAGTCGGATTCATCCACTGTAGCTTTCTTGATAACGTCAGTCTCGAGTCTACTCAACTGTGCGAGCCAAACTGCGACAAACCGGACGATTCTGGTATCCTCATCATCGATCTCACCACCCTCGTTTTTTTTTTTCCCCCTCTTCTTTCTTTCTTTTTTTACGAGCCAGGACACAACCTCGCCAACAGCGGTAGTTTCGCGTATTTTTGGCCTCGATCGGTTGTCGTCTTCGACTCTCTACCGGTCGTCGATATAGGAATCCTATATCATCATCGCGTTTCCCTATGGTACGTTTGATGCTAACTCGACCAATGTCCGATCCTGACACTTTCACCAATATGTTATTTTTTTCCTAACCGTATCAGGTTTCTCAGATATTTGGGATTATTTTTTAACTTGTCTCATATCAGCTATTCGATAATGACGAATTTTTTCAAGCAACGAAGTTACGTCAATAATGAATCTCAAAAAAAAATGCAACAGCAATTTTGACACTACAAGATGGTTTTTTTTGTATTCTTTGTGGATCAAGAGATTTTATTCTACGTCAAAACAATGTCGATAATGCAAGAGTTCGTGGGGAAAAAAATCCTCTCGGTCTCGAAACTTCCGGCAATGGAAAAACAAATCGTGCACCAAATCCAAGAGTCTCTCAGGTTCGGAAGTTTGCAGTTTTGGCACGAAATGTCTCATATGCAGCCGAGAATGTTGGCTGGCAAAGGTCTTACAATCGACGGGACCAAATTGAGGATATAGAAGCTTTTTATGTATATATATATATATATGTATATGGATCTCGTTGTATCTAAGATAACACCAGCTGAATCGGAGAAGCATATATGCCAGAAAGGCATATGGACGCAGTATGTCCCGATACTTTAGACTCCTGTCTAGCCCCGCCTATACACATGCTGGTAATGCACAGATATAAGTTGAACAAGCACAGCAATCTAAGCTCGGGGAGTGTGTATATAAGTGACTTGAGAAAGTGGACTCTCTGCTGCAACGGTGGAAAAAGATGCCGGAAGGTTGGGAGTAACAAAAAAAAAAAAAAAGAAATATTGGAAGAAAAAGAAATCCTGGTAGGAGATAGGGAACAAAACGAGATATGTCCTATGGAGTGGACAATGTATATTTTGTCCGATATCGGGTATATCTGTGTGGTTCAATTTACCGCAGTCCTTTCTTATTGTGGATTTACGAACGAGGAAAAAAGATTCAGTAATTGGCCACCTAAAAGCTGACGAAATAACAAGCGGTTATTGACACTTCTATCTCTCTCTCTCTCGCTCCCTATCTGTCCACCTTGATTTGCTAAAAATAAAAAGATTACGAGCCACTATGGAATAAGATGGCCAATAAATGTACTCCGTATCCCACGAACTATAATGTCGGACACAAGCGTCAGCACCGACAGCTTCCCTGCATAGATTCGGACTTGCTGAAAACATACACACTCACACACACACACACACACGCGCGCACGCAGTCCGGCTAATGCCATATATATAGCCTATCGGCTCTTGGGACCTCCGAGGCTTGCACGAAGGAAGTAATTTCCCCGGCGAATTCATGCTCCGTCGAAGGGTGAACACCGTCGGGACACGAGCGAGAGAATGGGCCAGTGACCTCTGGTGGGTAAAGAGGGTAAAAAAAAAGGAAGGAAAGAATGAAATGAACAAATAGGTGGAATAAAAAGTCGAGTAAGTTTGACAACGGAGTATAAAAGAGAATCTCGATGGAGCCAGAGACTCTCTCTGCGATACAGGCAGATAGAAAATTACTTTCGCGGTAATGATTTTCATCAATTTTGAGATTGTGAAAACACAATAACGATAACGAGTCAGGAGAAAAAACATATACTTGAGGATTCGCCTCCGGAGCTAAAAAGTTCATGAGAATTTGAGTACATTGCGGTAAAATGAAAATCTGAAAAAAAAATCATAAGCTCAATGAAGATATCGAGAACACTGTTCTCAAAGATGACAAACAAAATTTTTTACACTATTTTTGTCTCAATTGTAAGACACATTGTCTCGAGATTTTTTGAGACAATGCGAGAAAACGAATTGTTGATTGGAATTCATTTATATCTTGAGTAATTTATTTCTTGAATTAAAGCTTCACCAAAAATCTTTGGTTCGGTTAAAACCTCGGGGCTTTTTGCATATTTCGTAATTTTCGAGCTTGGTTGTCAACAACATTCGTAGCACGGGAGAAAGTTGTGAAAAACTTTCGAAATATCGCGCGCAGGACGTTTCGAGAAATTTCACCGACAAACTTCAGCCCACCCCTTTGAACTTCGAGCGCTTCGTTTCGCTTGAGTGGAAAATTCGCCTTTCGCCTTATATTGTTAGAGATAAATTCCATCCAGGAACGAGAGATGAGTGATGTTCGAACAATGTCATTGGGGAGGGGGATAATAATTACGAATAATTTTTGAAAATTTACATCAATTATTTGAAGTGTATATATAACATATTGATACGCAAATTTTCCATCTTGACGATGATTGCGTTATAAATGATTAAATTCATTTTTTTTGTAATTTTATTCGAACGCCACTAATCGTTATCATCGTGTTGTCCGATTTCTGTTTGCCTTGTCCTTTGCGGAGTGATTATGCAGCAATATTCTCGCTGCCAGTTAGGACTGACGATGTCATTTTGCTGTTGCGGTATATGTGCATACAGAGTACGCGCGTGTACATATATATACGATCGAATCACGGAATGATGGCCAAGTACGGGTACGATTTAGTGACCGTGGCATAGAGAGCTGACGGTGAACTATACACACGACAGGGTTAACACGCGGCTGGGAATGCAGCGAGGCCGCGGACTCGCTCATAGTTCCGCCGGAAGCGCGAATACGCGATATCGTTAACGTACCGAAACGGACACGGCGGTCGTCGATTAATGCCGTGCACGTTGTGCGGGGGGGGGGGGGGGGGGGGGGGGACTTTTCGCTCTGCGATTCCGACGAGCATGTTCGACCCACGCCTGCTTGGACTTGAGGTATATCGATGTACCCAAGCCAGGCACGACTGGTGTTATACATGCATTTGGCAATACTCGACATATACGCGTTGAGTCCCCGATTACAGTTTAATGATTATCAGAGGAGTACCATTTTTTAAATATGTTATTTTATTTTGAAAAAAAAAATGCTTTTCCCACAGCTTATTCGATTCGGGTCGCGCGGAGACTCCCTTGAAGAGCTGTAGTTGTATCGTGAAAAAAAAACAATTACATTATAAAATTTCATTCGAATGGAGAATAATATTTAAAAACCTGCAATAAATTTCAACGTTTTTTTTTCCCCGAAGAATTAATTACAACAGGTACGAATTTTCGATCAGTTCACGAAAAAAAAAAAAAAAACGTTTTAATTTATACTTTTATGAGAATCAAAATTTATAATTATTTCGTTCTTGGATTAAATTTTCTTATTTTTGAATTTCAATGGTGCCCACAGCATCTGTCCTCTCTTGTCCAAGAATTCAGCAATTCTTTCAAGGCACACCATGAGCACATAAACGCGAAGGTATATTAGGATATTCGTATATCCAAAAATGCTTGATCCTCCATGGTATTTCAACTTTGGTGTTTCTTCACTGTGTTGGCGCCAGGTGAAAGAGGTCAAATAAATCTTATACCCGATATACTCGGTCGAAAATCCCTGGCTTCGCAATGACTCTCACTGAATATATATAGCCACGCGCTCTTCACTCCGTAATAATACACCTTTGCCACTGTCGACTGCATGTTTGCAGTAGAATGTACACGCGTATATGCAAAAGCACCATGCGAATGTAATACCAGCAAGGTGAACCGCAGTTGCATCGTCAGTATATCGCACTCTTGAGGCTTCCCTCGTAAACCCTACGGGACTCAAACTTCCGGATCTCCTCGTTGCAATTCAACCTCCAACTTGACCCTCTTCTCCGTGACGCATACACACATACACACACGCTATAAGCGCCACGTAATCGAACTCTCTTGTCATGATCTAATTCGATTTCTCGTTTTTTCCACCTGCTCCATATCGCCATTATCATATTCATGTCCAGTCTGATTAATCGATTGATTTAATTAAATAACTTAATACTGGAAAAACGATCGCACGTTTCTGAAAATAATGTTTAAAAAAATCTTTAAAATGTGTAGGGGTGTCCGGATATCGATACAATCGAATGATGATATTTGAAAGAAAAGAAAAAACAACAAAAATTTTTTTCAGAGTAATTACTCTATAAAACGATAGAAATTGAGTATCGCATAGCAATTGTTCACACGATAGATGAGAGAGAAACTACGGGATGATTGCTGGTTCAGAAACGATTTCGGTGGAGAGTCGTGTCGTGTGACAAGTACCATGAAAACATCCTTGTATAAATACAACATGATGCATAGCACTGCTATAGTATATGTCGCGCTCCATGTCAACTCGGCCATACCCCGTTTTATTTTTTGTCTCGAAAAAATTATTCAGTATGGCCATTTCGAAGGACAATATATCCATATGATATTTCACCAAAATTTCACCCCCCCCCCCCCCCCCCCCCTATTGTTCGTTCTCGAGAGAATGATTAATGAATTCTCAATTTTTTAAAAATCATAACTTGGTAACTGCTGATCGGATTTAATCGATTTAAAAAAAAAATATTTTTATTTTTTGTTGCCCCTTTTCGAAAAAAAAAAATTCCGTCATCGGATAAAAGCTCATTAGATAGTTTTCGGGGTAAATTGACAAAAAACAATTTTTCCCTCTTCACTGATGCCCTCTTCCATCTTAAAAAAATCCTGTGGAGTTGCGTATTGACCCACTTTATCAGGAAAAAAATAGTGAGTGGAATTCCGGTTGGCCGTTTCGTAGAAAAAAAAATCGAAAAATTACCCCGAAAACTGTCAAATGAGCTTTTCTCCGATGACGGCATATTTTTTTTTTTTTTCGAAATGGGCAAAAAAAATAAAAAATATTCTTTTTCTAATCGTTTAAATCCGATCAGCCGTTACAAAGTTATCAATTTTGCAAAATTAATAATTCATTAATCATTATCTCGAGAACCAACAATAGTAGGGGGATGAAATTTTGGTGAAATGTCCTGGATATATTGTCCTTCGAAATCCCCATACTGAATAATTTTTTCGAGACCAAAAAAAAACGTGATGGCTCAGTTAACATAGAGCGCGACATATACATTATACATATATACTTAATGCACTCTTGTGACGCTTTCATAAAGTCTGTTGTAACGTCTATGTATATATAAACATTGGTATGTTTTATGTGTAACATATAAAAGTGCGTGTATTGCATGACGCCGAGTATACACACTGTCATGTAACGCGTAAGACGCGTACCACGATACAGCTGACGTGCCAGAGAGCTTACGGAGCATATCTGCGTGCGTGTGTATACCTACAAAACGCGGGAGGACATGCTTGTCCAGCAGGTTGACCGGATAGTTGTACCAATGCTCGTCCACCGTAACGATAATTAGGTTTGAGAGCTGGGGCGTGGCTCCCTAGTGGTTAACGGATTTCGCACGGGTATAACTACATACGTCTGTGTAAACTACAAGTACATTTATATGCACACAGTCATGTATAATGTTTCAACAGATTATTGTAGCTCAAACAATTTCGCGATCGGCATTTTCATCTGATTAAAAATCAATTTTAAAAAATCGTGCAATTTTTCGATTTTTTTTTTTGCCTCATATTGCATTTTGTGGGGGTTCGCGTAAACAATGACGGAAAATAATAATCAGCAGAAAATATCGTATCCGATAGAGACTCGAAATTCGAGAACGGACGAGCAAAGAAAAAATTTACTCTTTTTTTTTTTCGTCGTTTTTTAGAAACGTTAAAATATTGAAATTTAAATCTCTCTGATTGAACTCCTCTGTTCAATTGGGTTTTTGGGTCAATGAGAGGTTTTTAAAAAGCGATGAGTTCGCTCAGGGAATATTCCTCGCTTCATTCCGATATCTCGATTCCATCATGTCGACGCATAGGAGAACTTTGGAAATTTCGAAAAATCGATGGTTCGCTTTTGAAAATCTGTGAGAAATTGAGAATCTTGTAAACGCCGTATTCACGAACAAAAAATCATTTTAATTCATTCGCGAATGACCGATATTCGATGTGTATATATTATAGCTGTAAATGCATACAAGTGTATTTCGATCGAATTTGCAAGATATGCAATTCGTTGTGGCTATATCTCGTCATGTATATATATACACGTCTATAGAAAGGCACCAACCGCGATGTTTTATATTCAACGTTTCGGTTCGATTTCCCAAATTCCCTAGCCTCCAATTCGTGCATAAAAATAATCGAAAGCCCCCGCGGTACGATATCGCGAACCAAGCGAATCCGTAAATGGAAAAACAAAGAAAAACGAGGTTAATCCTGCATGTGTTGCATTTCACGATTCATATATAACATTTTCGATTTTGCATTCGGAATATCAATGTGTTTTCGCGGGGAATTATAGTATGTCGCTCTGTCGCGGTGAGATAATATTTAATGCAAAGCCTTCGTACGTATGTAACTGGTGTGTATATATAGGATCATGCACGAATGTGCGAGTACTTTTTTTTCGAGATCACAACTGTTGTAAACGAGTTCATCGCGATGTATGAAAGTTGATTCGATTATAGGACCATTATTGACGTTTAAACGTTCGTGTATGAGCTATTGTATATTATCACAGAATTAAATTTGTTTGGGTACAAAATTCATTACGGTATTCGTGCGAGAGTTTGAAATTCAATCAGAGTAACCAATCGAACAAAAACAAACAAACAAACATTCAAAATGGTTCTACGACGAATTAATTATTCATAATAATTACGAATAAATCTTGAAAAAAAAAACAAGGTTTGTTCTTTCATAATAATTATTCGTGATTTATTATTTTCGATACACTGATTAATTAGGGTGGAGTAAAGTAAAATATAATTTCGCAATCATTTTAACCGCAATCAATGTTCACATTTTTTTTCGAATAATCAATGATAAATTCGTTGAAAAAACATTTTCTATTCTGTTTTCTCATCCGAGTTTTTCGCTATCTCTGCTCTAAATATATCAATCCATTTTATCGCATCATCGTTACAACTAAACGATTATTGATCCGGACTTCCGTGTATATTTTATGCTATAATGTCGCGTGCTTAACGTCGTTGTGGTTTATTTCATATCGTTTTATGGATATTTACTGAATATAAGAATAAAGCAAGGCATGTATAACGGGGTTGAAGGAAAATCGTTTTTCCCGGGGGTGGCGTCTTTCATTTTTCTGTACGTCGTTGCTGTTCTCTCTCTCTCTCTCTCTCTCTCTCTCTCTCTCTCTCTCTCTCTCTCTCTCTCTCTTTTTTTCTCTCGTCTCATAGAAAAATGTGACTTTACTATACCCCCGTGGTGTAAATATATATATACAGGGTGTAATTGAAAAGATAGAAATCCCTTGGAGAGATGGTAAATAAAGGTCTCCTGAATCCATAGGAAAAAAAATGGAACTCATTTATTTAAACAATTTTAAATAAGCAACATTTCTTGATGAGCCAATCAGGAGGGGAAGATTTTGCCGCGCAAAAGTAGGCGTGGCTTATACGAAAAAATCCAGCACCAATTCACTTCGCTTGCTGTCCGAATTAGGCTGCGGGCATGAAGTGAGCCATTTGACGTGCGTCACTTGGATTTAAAAATAATTGGCGCGTACTATTCGAAGATTAAAATGCAATCACGCTCTCCACGCCGTTCCTACTCATTGTACATATGATTTTGTTCACTTAGAATTGAATTAAAAAATTTAAACTAATTTTTTATAACAAATTGAACGGAGACTGGATAGAAGCCAAGAACGAATACGAGCACGAAAACAGGGACAAAGAACGCAGACGACGACGACGATGACGACGACGATGACGACGACGACCAAGACGAAGACCATGACGAAGACCAAGACGAAGACCATGACGAAGACCAAGACGAAGACCATGACGAAGACCAAGACGAAGACCATGACGAAGACCAAGACGAAGACCAAGACGAAGACCAAGACGAAGACCAAGACGAAGACCATGACGAAGACCAAGACGAAGACCAAGACGAAGACCAAGACGAAGACCAAGACGAAGACCATGACGAAGACCATGACGAAGACCATGACGAAGACCAAGACGAAGACCAAGACGAAGACCAAGACGAAGACCATGACGAAGACCATGACGAAGACCATGACGAAGACCATGACGAAGACCAAGACGAAGACCAAGACGAAGACAGGAGTAAAGACGGGCAAAAATACAGAAAAAGTTGTGCAAAAATAAAAGGAGGAAAATATTCTTAGTCTGTATTGAATAATATTTAAAAAAAATAATAATAAACCTTGTATTCATTTAAAAATTTGCAACTTGGTCTTCGTCTTGGTCTTCGTCTTGGTCTTCGTCATGGTCTTCGTCTTGGTCTTCGTCTTGGTCTTCGTCTTGGTCTTCGTCTTGGTCTTCGTCATGGTCTTCGTCTTGGTCTTCGTCATGGTCTTCGTCTTGGTCTTCGTCATGGTCTTCGTCTTGGTCTTCGTCATGGTCTTCGTCTTGGTCGTCGTCGTCATCGTCGTCGTCATCGTCGTCGTCGTCTGCGTTCTTTGTCCCTGTTTTCGTGCTCGTATTCGTTCTTGGCTTCTATCCAGTCTCCGTTCAATTTGTTATAAAAAATTAGTTTAAATTTTTTAATTCAATTCTAAGTGAACAAAATCATATGTACAATGAGTAGGAACGGCGTGGAGAGCGTGATTGCATTTTAATCTTCGAATAGTACGCGCCAATTATTTTTAAATCCAAGTGACGCACGTCAAATGGCTCACTTCATGCCCGCAGCCTAATTCGGACAGCAAGCGAAGTGAATTGGTGCTGGATTTTTTCGTATAAGCCACGCCTACTTTTGCGCGGCAAAATCTTCCCCTCCTGATTGGCTCATCAAGAAATGTTGCTTATTTAAAATTGTTTAAATAAATGAGTTCCATTTTTTTTCCTATGGATTCAGGAGACCTTTATTTACCATCTCTCCAAGGGATTTCTATCTTTTCAATTACACCCTGTATATATGAAAATCGAAAGAATTCCGTAAAACGGTCCATTAGATCCACCGCACACCCAGCTCCATCTATACTCGCTTGCTCCTTCACGCCGTTGCCCCGAATGATTTACGGAACTTCCGGGAGCCGATAAGATACGTTCACCCATCCACCCACTAACCCTCATTCGGTTCCTATATCCCCAGCGCTATAGCTCCGGGGGTCTTGACTGCGCCGCGCACACAAACGAGCATACACACGCGGTCATGGGGCTAAAGCCAGCGCGCGCGATCACGCGGTAACTAGCGCGCGGAATAGAAATTTCGCCGGTATAAGTCGAATTCTCCCTTCCAGGGAGATTGGGGGTGGTTGAGGTGGAGGTTCGAGGGAACGAATCTCGTACGTTTAATCCAGTGCTCTCCCATTAATATTCAAAGTTTGACGCGAAGTATGATAGAAGAGAGAGAGAGAGAGGTAGGTTGTTCATCTTAATCGCGAGGGTTTCAGGCCTCGAGGCTACGAAATTGAAACCTCAAAGTCTGATAAGTTGATTCACTGTCCTGTATCAGCGTTTGATAGGCTCGATGAAAATAAAAGCCATGAAGAACGAGATGAGGGATTGATTAATGGGAATTTGAAGAAAAAAAAAGGTACAACCCTGTGATAACAACACAAGTTCTTAAACATATGCGTCTATTATTATATGTATACGTTGTAGTGGAAGATTGATTCGATGTATTTTCGATTTTATAGCTTGTCATTTTTATCGACTATTTAAACTCATACCAGAGGGAAAAGACTCAAGTATTATAGGAAGGAAAGAAAGAAATTAATTTTGTCGGTATTAGGCTTATCGAAACGGATTTTATGACTCATCTTTAGTGATTTATGTTTCATTTATAAATTATATTTTTTTAAACTCGTTATATTGTAAATCCACCCAGAACAACTTTTTTTCTTTATTAACTCATTTTGGATACATTTAATTTCCCCGCTATTTATGCATTCTATCAAAATACAATATAATCCATAAATGCCGATTAATTATAGTACACTCAGCTTATTTCCAATCGTTAAAAATTATTC
Organism: Rhorus exstirpatorius; assembly: GCA_963564615.1. Taxonomy (NCBI): domain Eukaryota; kingdom Metazoa; phylum Arthropoda; class Insecta; order Hymenoptera; family Ichneumonidae; genus Rhorus; species Rhorus exstirpatorius. The sequence continues at coordinate 32,909,180 of OY751316.1, read as the reverse complement.
ACGATTCTATATGACAAAATATCGAAACGTTTCGACGTAAATATCTTCGATAAATAATAATGTTTCGAAGAAATCAGGAAATACGAATATGGCTTTGGCTTCAGGTTTTACGATTTCGGTCGAATGCAAAGTCGATTCATTTATACCCGTTCGAAAGCCCAAGCATAAGCAGACCCGTTTTAAATCACCACGACGACCACACACACACACACACAGAGCAATGGTGCATGAACGTTTGAGTGTGGAAACTTTTACGGCCACTTCTCTATACATGATCCAAGAATAAATTTAATACAATTTTTTCGAAAGTTTAAAAACAAAGATACATCGATATTTCGATTCGTTTCCGTTATGATCAGATAAAATAATCGAAAATTTATGAAATGAAGTATTAAAAGCAAAAAATTCACCATTCAGGGATTTTTTTTTTTTTTTCTTTGCGAAATGGCAAATATTCACCCTCAGTGTAGCGAAAACATATTTCACTGCCCGATCACGTGATACGAGTTTATCCTATAAGCTTGGAAAAAGAAAAATTCCCTGGGCTTATGCACATACGTGTATTTATGAAATTTTGGTGTGTTCGTGCGTGTGTGTTCTCTCAACTATATCGTTTGAGCCGGTCATATACATGATTATACCGTTAAAGCGTTACACAACTGGCACTCGCTATCTCGGCACGTCATTGTTTTGCAGTCTCGATTTACGAGGTGCCGGTTCTTGCCTTAAACTTTTAAAGGCCGAACCAGTTGTGCTCCATACCGTGGCAATACGTATCACACTCTCACTCTTGGCACTATAGCGAGATTCGTTGCTCGTTCCAAGCCTCACCATCATCCACACACACATACACATATGCACAAGACGCCCACAAGCCACTCGTCGTTTCCTAAACTTTTCTAATTAATGATAATTAGCCGAAAAGTTTCGGTATACCGAGATAACGAGTGACTCAGTCGTTCTCTCTCGCTCTCTCTCTCTCTCTCTCGTTTTCTCTTTAGCTTCTTATGTACCTCTCCAATCTTATCCCACTATTGCTGCTCGCTTTTCCCTGCATAACTAAATACAGATATATGTCTTAATGTGGATATAGTATCGCAATTTCTTGCTATACGTAGAAAATCGAAATAGATCGTCGATCTTACCGTTATTCGACACTTTAATCGGTATATAATTAACCATTCCGTCCGATAGTTTAAGCGTAGACCCATATTCGGATAAGAGAGTTAATCGATCCTCGAAGTTTATGTCCGTCGGGACTTCGACTATTTATTGCCAAAAATTAATTAAAGAAAAAGGATTACTGCCAATTTAAATGAACAACCGCAATTTTTCAAATAAAACGTTCGCATTATTTCCCTGCGTTACAAGTTTTACAATTATTCCAAAAGTCCGGGAAACTTTTTAATTATAAGGGACAAAAAAACATTACGTTTTCACAAGACTGCGTGTGTTAATGAGAATGTGTGGAGCTAAAATAAAGATGATCAGCGTTGCGTGTACGTAAAAATCGTACGATTCGAGTGAAAATGAAATCTCGCGTTGAAAGTGTACTCGGCTCTTTACTTTTGGTTGAGAATCATATATGTATATATTATATAAACGAGAGCAAGACCGTTCCGCTCTGATTCTCCAGTAACTATGGCAAAAAAAAAAAAGAAACTCCGTAAGATCAATAAAAAATTCAATCGATCAATTCGCAACTCTCTTTTCTCTCGTTTCCATTCAACATCGCCAAGAAAACTCATTTCATCGGCGAGAACTCAAATATTTTATTCAACGAGGCATCTCATATATATACGACTGCACGCGCATATTATATATATACGTATGTGCATTGCACATGCACATAGGTCTGCTCGCGAAAATCGATTCTCAATAAACGCCGTTTGTTCTCTAATCTTTCGGCTCTCACGTTTCTTCTCTAGCCGCACTATTTTCCAACCCTCGATGTCTGCGCCCGATGACTTTGGTATCGAAAAAAAAAAAAAAAAAAAAAAAAAAACTACCCCAAGAGCCATAAAAAGTTCCCAACTGATTTTTAACCCTCTTCGCATATGCGCGTTACACATATACGTGTAACATACTCACAGGATATTACACGCGAAATAAAAAGAATAAAAAATTCACCCCAGGTATCGTTGGAAGACATTTAAAAGAATTTCGTCGTTCAAATGTTGAAATAATTACTATTTTAATTTAAAACAAAACAAAAAGTATAATATGATTAAGCAGATCGTTTGACCAAGAGAAATATTTCACTCATATAAAAATAACGTAAAAGATGTAATTAAACATTGCAAGTTTTATTCTTACAGTTTAACGATCGGCTAATAAGTTTGCGAGGATAATTTTGAAAAATTAATAAAATGGTGAAACGTTGAAAAAAAAAATTAATCTGATTTGAATCCCTAAAGTTTCCTGGGCCAAAAATCAATCGACTATATGCGTAAAGTATACACCATTTATACGTATGTATACATGGATAAAAGTAGAGCCTATTCTAAGCTCTATTAAAGCAGAAAGAAACAAAAAGAAAAAAAGATCGAGTCGAGCTTGAAAATGGCATGGACCCAGGTTGGAAAACAAATTTCGTATTCATTGGGGAGGGAGACTCCCGGTTTTCTCTCGTTTCTAGCGTGTCCTGGCCACCTTTCGCTTTTACGAGCCATTGGCGTATGTCCCGTGACTCTCGACGGATTGCCGCTACCTCGGATAAACCTTGCACTTTTCCGCGGATCTCTCTCTCTCTCTCATTCTCATTTCTCCGCCATGAAAAAGCTGAAGAAATGAGAAAAAAGAATCGGGTGAAAAAATAAAATTGCAGTAGAATCAACGAGTAAGCGAGCTGCATACGAATCTACGGGATGTTCTCCTCGTGCAGATTGCTCCCCCAAGTCCTCCTGCGACACTCTGCCGCGTCTTTCTTTTTCTCTTTCCCGTCTTTGCACCTTTGCCCATTAATTTTTATTTTTCTCTGTTGCTGTTGTTGCTATTTTCTTCTTTTTTTTCTCTTTCTTTCAAGAGATCTCTCCTATACAGTGAGAGTCTTATCTTTTTATGTCGACTGTCAACGTGTTTTTTTTTTTTTTTTAATTTTTCTTCTTCTTCTTCTTTCCCAGGATGGCGTTTACGTGGGCAACGAGAGCACGACCGAGGGTCGAGGGCTTTGTCCCTTCGATCCTCTGCACAACAGCACAGCCGTTTTTGTCGGTGAGTATTTATTTTTATTCAATTTTGCGTCAATGAAAAACTATAACACAAAATACGTTACGATTTTTCATTCCTATACTTTAACTTGACGCATTCGAAAAGCTTTCGTCGCGCGTTCATTCGCGAATGGGAAAAATCCGTCGAATGAACAATAAAAAAAATCATGTAGCCATCGATCAGAGAGTCATAACAATAGAGGAATTATGATATTTATAATGGTCCAGTAACGATGAGACACTACAAGTTGTTTCTACCTCGAATGGAATAAATCAAATTTTAAGACCTCGAGCGATAAATTTTCGCGATAATTCCGCTATACGCACACGTAGCCGCCCTGTGTGAGATCGTAAATATACTGCGCGAAGACTTCTCATTCGAATCCTTACCGTACATTATGCGTATATATATATATATATATATATATATATATATATATATATTATTTTTTTTTTATTATTCTCACAACGAAACACGAATTGTCTGAAACGTATAACGATGATAATAATTCTCGAGGAAAATTTGCTTCATCCTTGTACGTGACACACGCCAAATTAATCTTGTGTGTCTGATTATTGTGATTTTGAGTGAAAGATTGATGTTAAGGATGTTAAAATAATACGGATATTTATTTTCTAGTGTAGGTTTTACAAATTGGTTACAAGTAATAAGTGTGAATGTTTGAAGAAGACTGACTAAAACTAAGCGTCGTGAGATTCTTTTTACATTATAGTGGGGAAATTTGGAGATTGTGATTGGTTGGATGAAGTGTAGGCGTGGATGATTATATTTTTAAGGGGAAAAACTAACGGCTGATTTAAGAAGGAAAAGTGTCCAACATCTGTTAAGCAATAAAGAATATATAAGGGTATTTACTGCGTCGGTACGAATCTTTCGGAGGTATTGTGGGAAAAACCTAAAATGTGTGTGAAAGGATAGTAAAATTTGGAGGCTCGAATGTACGTGGGTCACAACAATCCTGTCGCGAATATTTCGTGGCTCCAAGCACGTCAGAATATACTCAAAACACATGTGTCTTGTGGCCTACTGGAATCTAGTTTAGTATAAAATTTTCTCGAGTTTCGTCGTGGACGTGTGCTGTGTTTTGTAGCCGCCAGGATATAAGAAGCTTGGCCGGATGAGCGATGAAGGCCTTTTGGTGTGCTTCCCCCATAGTATTCCCGTGTACTTCTCGCTCGAGCGTATGTGCTCTTAGTATATTCATAAATAAACATACGTTCCATGGGATATTTCGCGTAATAGTTTTTCCGTAAAAATTTTTTTAAATAAAAATTCCGACTGTATAAATGCGTGTTCGAATGAGAAATCGTTTGAGGGAAGTTTCTATGCCCTGTTGGATCCGAAAAATCGATTTTTTTGTTCGTAAAATTTTTCCTAAAGCCAAGAATGAGCTCGTTGAGAAATTAAAAAAAAGGCTTATCCAGTTTTTTCAAGCTTTTTCCAGTGGAATAGTCGATCAATTGGAATTTCAAAAAATTTCATTTCACGTATCCGGTAAATTAAATTTGTACCAAGAACACCTTTTCCCACGAAGTAAAGGACTCGTAATACTGAATATTCTAAAAATAATTTATTATGAACCTTAAAAAAAATGTCTTTTTGGCCATTCTATTCGTAAAGTCACAATTTCGTAGCCAATAGGATTTTTTTGGTGCTGCTATTTTACTTTGCACAAATAGTTCTTTTAGTTTGAGAATCTTTTTTTTTTCTGTATGAGAGCAGTTGGCAGAAAGCTACAAGTTATACCATCGAGAAACTCATTTTTCAAACAATTTCCTTCGGCTCTTTCTGCTTTCGAGAATTTTCAATATTTTCAGCTAAAAATTTACGCGCAGTAGGAGAACAATCGAATAAATGTATCCGCCAAATATGAAGTTGTTCTACCGTAGAGTTTGTGTGATATAAAATTCTAAAAAGGCCGTAATTTTTCGGCCACCGGGGCCGAAAGATCGTGGAAAAAGTTTCCAGTAGTGACTTCATTGTTGTTTCTCGTAATTTAATGATTTTAATCCAGCGTTCGTGAATGAAACAGGGCCGAACGATCTTCTTTTGCTAGAAAAGGCCCTGATTCATGGGGAATACCCCATATATATGTTTATATCTTGGCCCGCGGGGGTCTCCGTTGGAATACCTGGTGTTGCTGGGATGTTAGAATATCCTTTCGCGTGCTAGGGAGCTCAACTCAAGATAGATTTGTGGCCCGCTATAAGTCCACCCTGGCCCACCCGACGCGATATATTATGACGGGAAGAGCGAGAAAGGACGACGGGGTATGACGATACCCCCTGCTACGTGAATGCTTTCTCACTGTGGAGGAGTCTAACGTCTTTTCAAGGGCTTTAATATGCGATCCTCCGCTTAATAAATGCTCATCGAGCTCCAATTCCGTGAAATAAAAAAAAAAAAAAATAAAAAATTACAAAACCATTCGAAATAATTTTCATGCGATACAAATTACGAATAGCCGATTCGAATTATTCTCAAGTGATCGAGAAAACGTTTACTTTTCAATAAACATTCGTATCATATATACATTTTTTTTTTTCAATCATCAAATAATCTTCAATCGAGAAAAAATAAAATGATGCTCGCAGGTCTGAATTCTCGTTCTGCTATTATTATTTCTGAGTAATATATCTTATCGTTATGACAGTGGGAAAATTTTGTTAAGGATTTACTTGGCCGTGTGTCATGCCTATGAATATTATAAAGACACTTTTTAAATCTTTTCATAATCAAACTGTATTGATTATCTTTTCTTCCATCTAATAATGAATATATATATATATTGCATATAGATGAAACAAAATAACTCTCAATTTGCATTTAAAAAAAATGGCCTGGTTTACTGCAATCGCAAGGAGAAGCTGAATTTTCATTTTTGTTTCTCAAATTCATAATTTCCGTTCATAATCGGACGATTGCATTACGTCGTATTTTCCGCAACAGATGGACAATTGTATACGGCAACGGTGTCTGATTTTTCGAGCGGTGAACCGTTGATTCGCGGGGAAAAAATTCGAACCGAGAGATCCGATCTAAATCATCTGAACGGTAAGAAAAAAATTAATAACAAAAAAAATCACAAAAATATTCGATCCGACGAACAATGCGCAATAAGGTGAATGTCCCAGTTAGTCCACATTCTTTTTACATTTTTCAATCATATCCGAGTATATACGATATCCAAAAACATTAATTTCATATCAACAATTTCGTTCATGCTGAATGTAATATTGAATTTTTTGTAAAAAAAAAAACGTTGAAAAGTCAGGGTAAATAAGTAAATTAAAAATGCGTGTTCGATGTCCGAGTTTCCGACAACCTCTGCTGACTTGCTGGCCCAGATAATGACTCGACAGAGTCCCAGTTAATGTAACAGCCAGGAATCAATCCGAAAAAAATTGTTATTATAACTTTTATTTCACATTTACTCAGTTCCATTTACATTTATTTGATAAAAAAATGAAAAAAATTCAGTACATCGCGCAGAATTTATAAGGGGATTGGAGAAAACTGAAAACTGTTTAGGTTATGGAACGACAATCAACAACTCGGACGCGTCCTAAATTCGTTGTCCCAGTTAACGACGGAATAGATCGAAGCGCCGATTTTTAAAGCTAAATTCATAATATATCGAAAATAGTAACGACTCTGAACTTTTTCTAGCCGGAAAGTTGAAAATTGAACCATTATTTGCGGATATTGAATGGACGATTCGATAAAATATATGTAAACTATCATTAAATATATACCGGATCGTTCAGCAATTGGGATGCGTTCACTATCTGGACTTTTTAGTCATCATAGATTGAGATCATTATTCGCGAAACGAAAAATAATCTCTCTCTCTCTCTCTCTCTCTCTCTCTCTCTCTCTTATTACTGTCACTGTCATTTCGGAAACTCGAACGACGAGACACAAAATTAAGAAAAGATTGATAACTCGAGAGACATGGCCTTGTTCGTTATTCGCGAGAACAGTCACTCGTTAACGAATTAACAAAATTTATTCTTAGATCCGAACTTTGTGAGTTCCTTTGGATACGAGGATTACGTGTTTTTCTTCTATCGGGAAACCGCGGTCGAGTACATGAACTGCGGCAAGGTGAGACACACATATACATATATATACATAAATTTAACGATTAGCCGCGAGCTTGAACGATAAAAATAATCCTCTCTACGTATAATATTTCTTAATTCGAATTGGAGAAGTCACACGACGACGATTAAAGGAATATTAAAAAAAAAAAAAAGAGAAAAGTAAAAAATTAGAAAAATTATAATTATCATGCACCATCTGATTGATATTACATGCAATCCCTCATAGGCCCTTTTATGATCGATCCGAAGAATTCGCGAAAAAAAAAGGGGCGGGGGGGATGGAATTAAAGTTCAAGAGAGCGATATGAAATTACGATATCGTTGGAATCGTTTCTCGTGAAAATTTTTCCTTCCTTTCGTAAAACCATTCGCTCAAACGATTCTTTTATTCGCGATTTTCGCAGGCCGTTTATTCGCGAGTCGGTAGAGTGTGCCAACGCGATAAAGGTGGACCTCACGCCTTTCACGACAGATGGACGAGCTTCCTGAAAGCGAGACTCAATTGCTCCGTCCCCGGGGATTATCCATTCTACTTCAACGAGATACGTGAGTATAATAATTTATTCATTCGACGTATATTCACACACACACACACACACACACACACAATTGAGAACGAAGATTCATTAATTAATGGGGAAAAATATTTTCCTCAATAATAATCCGATTGCCAGCAGCACTTTTTTACTTAAAAAAAAAAACAAAAAAGAAAAAACAAAAGAAAATATCACGAGTCCCTTGTCCCTTTGTTATTTTAATTTAACCTGAATCCGAATGGACTCGAGCAGAACAAAAAAAAAAATCTGCAAAACTAAAAAAATGGTATTATCATTTTTTTTAAATTATGATTACGAAAAATGTATCGTGAAGAATAATGAGAATTGCAATTTATTTCGTACAATCGATGCTAATACGGAAAAATGATTTTTCTCCCTTTGTTTTTTTTTTTGTTTATTTTTTTTTTTTTAAGTCAAACAGCAACAATCCTTTCCCCCCCAATTCCGATATATCCTTATTGAATTATTGCGTGGCTTTTCGATAAAATGGTCTCGGCGCCTCGTGCAGCCAGACGGAGGAAAAAAAAATTCATTAAATCGAAAACGTTATTTTCAGCGAGGAAAGAACGATCAAACAAAAAAGACAATTTTTTTTTTTGCATTCAGCAACGAATGTGCTTAAACGAGATCAATCTAATACGAATTACGAGACAGTTTTTTTTTGACCTCCCTCACTCTATTTCTACAGTGACAATCCGATTGGTAAACTCAGAGTCATCTGTGGACACGAAAAAAAAAATTCAATTAAATTCTCGCGACTGAACTCGTCGATATTTGTTTTTTTTTCCTCTTTCGTTCATCAAACAAAGAAGTCAGAGTAAATTCGTCTATTTCGAAGTTTTATCCGGAGATTAAAAAAAATGCCAGTTTTTTCGTTACACATTTTAGACGATTTTTTAGAGAAATATTTTTTAGAAAAATACAAAAAAAAATCGATCGACACCTCGAATAATTGCAAAATGAGAACTTTTGGTGCAAAATTTCACTCGAGATTCTACCGTTTGCACAGAAAAAATTACCCTCTGAATAAAATGGAACGCTGCGCTGTAAAAAATATCCTGAAATTTAAGATACCAAAAAAAATGTTGAATTTTACAAACTCTGGTAATGAAATTGAAATTAAAAAAAAATACTGAATTTTAAATAAGTATCTATATTAATATTTTCGTATTAAATTTGTGAGACTATCATGAAAATTCAAAGACTATCTTGAAAATTCAAAGACAATCTTGAAATTCAAAGACTCTTGACAATTCAAAGACTATCTTGAAAATGCAAAGAGTGTCTTGAAAATTTAAAGACTATCTTGAAAATTCAAAAGAAAACTTAAAAATTCAATGATTATCTTGAAAATTCAATGACTATCTTGAAAATTCAAAGCTATCGTGAAAATTCAAAGTCTATCTTGAAAATTCACAGACAATCTTGAAAATTCAAAGGCTATCTTGAAAATTCAAAGACTATCTTCAAAATCCAGAGACTATTTTGAAAATCCAGAGACTATTTTGAAAATTCAAAGATATCCTTGAAAATTCAAAGATATCCTTGAAAATTCAAAGACTATCTTGAAAATTCAAAGACTATTTTGAAAATTCAAAGACAATCTTGAAATTCAAAGACTCTTGACAATTCAAAGACTATCTTGAAAATGCAAAGAGTGTCTTGAAAATTCAAAAGAAAACTTTAAAATTCAATGATTATCTTGAAAATTCAATGACTATCTTGAAAATTCAAAGCTATCGTGAAAATTCAAAGTCTATCTTGAAAATTCACAGACAATCTTGAAAATTCAAAGGCTATCTTGAAAATTCAAAGACTATCTTGAAAATCCAGAGACTATTTTGAAAATCCAAATACTATTTTGAAAATTCAAAGATATCCTTGAAAATTCAAAGACTATCTTGAAAATTCAAAGACTATATTGAAAATTCAAAACAAATTGTGAGTTCCTCGAGTTTCAAGTGACTGTGTTTGAAATTTCATTACCGTAATTGGTTATACTAAATAAAGGGTGAAAGACGGGATCACCACCATCCCTTAATTAGCTCCCAACATACAACTGATCAAGTGTTCTCTGGCGAGTCAAATACATTATTATGAATGACGAAAGTTCATAAGCATTTGACAGCGTATAGCGGGTAACGTGTTAGGAAGATAGGTTGGTCGCAGGTTCGAGTCCCCGTCGAGGAGAATAAAATCCTATCGAGTAATCCGTGCACGATTTTTTTCCCCAGTGTAACCCTTCATTGACCTATAACAACGACAAAATATGCGTATGAAACCATTTTGCAAGAGATATATTTAATATAATAGCGTATATTAATTTTCACATTCAAAATTTTATTTGTGAAATTTAATATATTTTTTGAATACTAAATTTGATATTGGTTATGAATTTTCAAAATTACGTATATTAATATTCAATCATTTAAATCGTTGAATTTTAACATACGTAGTTTAAACAATTCAAAACCATTATTTAATTTAGTGTTCAAAAAGTACATTAAATGTAATATTCAAAAACTTATATGTTAGTTGCTTCGCACACTTTCTTATCAAATTTTAAAAAGAAATTTTTCACAGTTTGCTATCTGTCTCTGCACGTGGTAAACTAAAATTGTGACTCAAATTTACGTCAAATCCTCGGATATGTGCGCAGTCACACAACCCCTTCAGACGAAAGCACACCGTCATGTTCATCCTCGATGCCTGTAGGGGAAAAAAAAAAAAAAGCTTCGGGGATGAGCCAGGAATTGGCCAACCCGAGACGTCAATAATAAATCGCATTTCTCGCTCGGTACACATGAGACATCGTCGTCGTATTTCGTACAAGATGCCTGAACACGCTTGATCGTGGTAGGGGCGGGGGCAGAAGAGATCTGCTTTCTTCGTGCGGAAAAGCCGGAAAAGCTTTTTCTCTCGAGGATCGTATGTGTGTTTGTGTGTGCCGAGATTTTAAACCAGTACAGTCATTGCCTTTCCCCCAAAGGTCGATAATCTACAAAGTACCATAGCTTTGCACAAAAAAAAAAAAGAAAAAAATATTCAGTTTTCTTCGTTTTTTCTTCATTTTCTAGTATCAATTTTTTCCCAAAATTTAAATTTTCCAGTTGTATAAAAAATTTTTCATTCGAAATTTTACTCGAGATCAACGAACCCCGAGCTAACGAGACAAAATTTGTCAAGCAATTGCAAGCAACGAATCCTTCTTTTTTTTTCATATTTTTCGTGAATTTTGAGAAAAAAAAATTCGCCAATCACACCACGAATTCATTAATTTTTGTTTTAATCCATTTTTTTTTTTTTTCTTCCTTTCATCACTTGGTCAGCTTGATCGATCATTTTAATCGAACAAATTCGGACTGATAAAAATTGTCAAACTCGGAGACTGTAAAAATTAAAAAATTTTAATTACGGAATGTAATTGAAAAAAAAAAAAAAAAAAAAATGCCCAAAAATTGAATTTTCAAAATATAATTAAAAGATCACATCTGAGCCATCTCTGCTCCGGAGTTTACCAAAAATTGTTTTTCTTTTCTTCCCTTATCGTTCGGGGGTGGCCAATAAATGTATCGTTTATCGTTACGAGCAGGAAGTTTGCATTGCCAGATGGTACAGGGGGAATTGAGGGGAATAAAAAAAAAGCGAGTCGATAGAGAGAGAGAGAGAGAGAGAGAGAGAGAGCACGCTTCGTCGGATCGTAAAAACGTGTAATATCGAGCATGGAGGAAGAGACCCAACGGATATGGGGCTCTGCTGATATGGCATCGCGATACATACACACACACACACACGCACACTCGTAAAATCGAAATCTCCGTACTTTCGAACGAGATAGCTGGCACATTGCCCAGATGCGAGATGCAAAACGTGATACATATATATATATGCATATATTAGAGACAAGGGTGGTAAACCACGTCGGCTCGTACGTTGACTCGTATCACTCACTCATCTGCTGTGGCCGACGAAAAAAAAAAAAACGAAAAGAAAAATCACACTGCAGAAGTGGAATGACAATTTTTTTTTTTTCGGCCATTCATGCCTGCAGGCGAGGAATTTTCTGTCTCTAAAAAAAAAAAAAATCTCGAAAATAAATTTAAGAACCAACAACGATCGATCTTTTTAATTTGATTTTTTAATCTACGATCGTGTCACTCTTATTGACGATTTTCTTTCTTTTTTTTTTTTTCTCCAAATTATTGGCCTTTTCGTCAGCGAGAAGTTGAAAATATAATTTCCAAATAAGATTGAATAATAATTTTCAAAAATCTCGTTTTTTTTTTTGTATGATAATGATTTTTCAACGCAGAATTAAACTCTTCTTTTCTCGATGAATTAATACGAAAAATTCGCGAGAAAAGAGATTTTCATTCGTGCGATTTTACGTCGTTATATGTATCCCGAGATTTTTCTCTTTGTAGGGCTCATAACGAAAGAGAGAGAGAGAGAGAGAGAGAGAGAGAGAGAGAATGCCATGAAAGAGTCTCTCGGTGATCCAATATTATAGAAATCCATGAAGCCCCTTTGCCTTTGACACTAAAGCAATTAAGAGTCGGTAATTAGAAGAAAAGCGTGTGCTCCACGGTCTCTCCAATAGCTATAAAAGATGGCTGCCGTGTGCTATTTCGTTATTCACATTTCTGCGTCAAAATTTATCAATTTTTTTTTTTCATTCTCGTTTTACATCAATTTTTTAAAATATAAAACATACACATTTATCTAATGAAAAGAATTTATGAAATTATAAATCATAAAATATAAAATTTCATGTCTAAGATACTGTTATAGTTGCACGAGAGAAATAGATGAATAAAAAGAAAATAGTTTGAAAAAAAAAAAAAAAAATGTAAAACCGATGACGAGCGTGAAAAATTTCTCGCTCCGGCGGAAAAATGAGTTTCGATGCCGAGTCAGGCGTGAAGATTCGAGAAAAAATTTCTTACCTTATAGCTTTTCGGCTGACCATCCTTGGGCGAAAAGTTTTCCGAGCTGTGGAAACCTCAAGACTTGCACGTTCAATCTTTTTTCATTCATCTCTCTCTCTCTCTCTCTCTCTCTCTCTCTCTCTCTCTCTCTCTCTCTCTCTCTCTCTCTCTCTCTCTCTCTCTCTCTTCTCTGTCTCTTTGTCATCGTTTTTTTTTTGCGTTGAAATCCCAGAACTTGGCACATAACGGTTTCTAAAATTGAAACATTTCGGTAAACAAAAAATAGATTTTATTGCATGTTCATTTTTTTCAATTCAGTCTCACGAAAAAAAATACTGTTGGAATGAGAAAATACGACAGAATTTTCATTTGTCAATATTGAGCTTCAATAATTATCTTAAAAAACAACGATGAAAAATTTTTTAAATTTTTATTGTTTTGGTTCCTCATGGACGACGCTTTGGTTTCGTGAAAAACACACATCGAAATTTTCATGCCAATATGTTTAAAATGTCCCAAAACGTCGAAAAAATGTATTTAGAAAAAGTTTCCTTACGCATGTGTGTGATAAAATTGGTTTTCGCGCACTAGCTTTCGTGAATTTGAAGCTATCGAGCCGAAACTGTTCATACGAATAGTCCAGGGGACAAGGATGATCGGTGTTTAATTTAGATAGAATCGCTGAAAGAGTTCAGATTTTAGAAAATTTTGTAATTTTCAAAAAATGTTTTTATGCGCTATAACTTTCGTAAATTTGGGGCTATATTCAACTGAAACTTTTTACACAAATAGTCAGGAGACAAGAATGACCGGTATTGAATTTGGCTAGAATCACTCAAGGGGTTCAGACTTTAGAAAATTATGAAATTTTCAAAAAATGTTTGTATGCGCTCTAACTTTCGTAAATTTAGAGCTATCCAACCCAAACGTTTTACAAAAATATTCTAGAAGACAAGGATGATTGGTATTAAATTTAGCTAGCATCGCTTAAGGCGTTGAGATTTTAGAAAAACATGAAATTTTCAAAAAATGTTTATAGGCGTTCTATCATTCGTAAATTTGAGGATATCGATCTCAAACTTTTTAAACTAAAATAGTCCAGGAGACTAGTATGTTCGATATTAAATTTGACAAGACTCCCGTGAGGGGTTCAAATTCTACAGAATATTACATTTTTTTATTTTTTTATTTTGTGCTTGCTTTAAAATTTGAGGCTATCAAGTCTCAAATCGTGCAAATTAGGTCAATTAGAAAAAAAAAGTGTGCCAATTGAAAATTTGCACATTGCTTCCTCGTTGTTTTATCTTGCTCACAAGACTTCCTCTATGAGAAAGCCAAAATTAAAAAACCCACTTGCTCATGGAGGAAGCTTTGCCAGCAAGATAAAACAATAAGGATGCAATGTGCAAATTTCTAATTCGCACGCTTTTTTCGTTCTTATCTAATCTACGTAAAAATTTGTCAAATTTTCGATTATCATTACAAAAATACCCGACAAAAATGGAATTTCCTGATCCCTCGTCGTTTATTCGAACTATGGCGTCGTTCGATTTTCTCGCCACAAGCAAAATCAAAGCTCATTTACCACTGCACCGGGAAAAAAAAAGTCACAAGTTTAATTATGAAATTTCGACGCACCGAGGACACAAGTTCCATCATCGAATCACCTGTTCGCAGGGCAAAAGTGAATTTGCATCATCGAAGGGAAAATATTCACAAGGCAAATTCTCGATAATGCTCCTCCATGTCAAAATTACATTTCTCGAGTATATAACCCTTGAAAGCTTCTCGTTCAATAACGTCATTACACGTTTCTTGGCAAACTCAATTTTATCGATACTCCCCAAAGACTGATGAACGTAGTTAAATATATGTAGTATATATATATATATATTTTTTCCCCTTTTTTTTTCTTTGCAGAATCAACGAGTGACGTAACGAAGGGCTTGTACGCTGGTCACCATGAACAATTGATTTACGGAGTTTTCACAACACCGGTCAATTCGATAGGTGGCTCGGCAATTTGTGCATTTTCCATGAAAAACGTTCTCGAGGTATTTCAGGGTGCATTCAAGGAACAAGAAACGATAAACAGCAATTGGCTACGTGTATTACCGGAGAAAGTACCGGAGCCAAGACCCGGTGCTTGCGTAAACGACTCGAGAACATTGCCCGACATGACCGTCAATTTTGTCAGGAATCATCCTCTGATGGACGACGCTGTACAGTCGTACTATGCTCTACCGGTCATTACCAAAGTCAGCTTCAAGTGAGTAAACATCGAATTTTCAATATAACATACGCGCAGACTCGCCAGATTTCAGGAAATTTTTAATTAAAAAAAAATGTATCATTTGAAAATTACTCCAAAAAATATTTCATGTGATGAAAACATTGCGAGGTTGGAAAAAAAAATTACAAGTGGTAGTTGTAATAAAATTTGTTTCCATTGCAATTATTCCGAGTAATTGTAATTGAGTAAAAAAAAAAAGATACCATTTATTTCCAACATTTACAATTGTCTTAAAAAGATTACAATTGCCTCAAGTAATTATAAAGAAAAAATGAGGAATTGAAAATTACTCCAAGTAAAATAAAGATGAAATAAAAATGATCAGTTTTTTTTTTTAATCACACGCAGTAGTTTTATTTCAATCTTTATTCGTTACAATTATTCCGAGTCGTTGTAATGGAGGAAAAAAAAAATGATCAATTGCAAATTACTCCAAATAATTTTACTGAAATAAAAATCATCGGTTATCAAAATTATACCAAGTATTTTCAATTAAATTTTTGTCTATCACAATTGTTCCGAGCAATGAAGTAGAAGAAAATTACATTTATTTGGAGCAACTATAATTATAATTTGAAAAAATTCCAACTAATTCGAGTAATTTCAATGAAAAACGTGATAAATTGCGCGAATAAGTTTTGCCAGAGTTGGCCAGATCGAGAACTCTTATAATTGAGCATGGTCATATAAATTTTCATCTCATCTTTGATTACAGCTACAAATTTACCAAAGTCGCCGTCGATCCTCAGGTCAAAGCACTCGATGATAGAACTTACGACATACTGTACATCGGGACCGGTTAGTACGAACGATAAAAAGTTTAAACATCTTTTTTTTAGGATGATCATTTCTTTTATTTTCATCTTTCATCATAAAATTTGAAAAAGTTTTTTTCTTTTCGTAATTCACGGAGAGTACTCATTATAAGGCCCTTTGTTCCTAGCTGAGTGAACTAATTTTAATTCTATTACAGACGATGGACGAGTTCTGAAAGCACTAAACACAAAGTCACCGGACTCACTCACGGAGGTTGGTCAGGTGATTGTCAGTGACGTGCAGGTGCTCAAATACGGTCAGTGAATATGTTGTCTTTTTCGTATTATTAATTCATCATTTTGCTTCCTCGTAGAGGAAGATTTGTTTTCGTGAAAAAAAAAAATCGAAATTTTCATGCCAACACGTTGAAAATGTCCTAAAACATCGAGAAATCAGATTTGGAAAAAATGTCCATATGCGTGTTTGACAAAATCAGTGTCCACGCTCTAACTTTCCCAAATTTGACGCTATCGAGCCCAAACTTTTTTCATAAATAGTCTTTAGGACAAGACTGATTGGTATTGAATTTGGCAAGAATTCCTCAAGGGGTTCAGATTTTAGAAAATTTTAAAATTTTTGAAAAATTAATGTATGCGATCCAACTTTCACGAATTTGACGCTATCGAGCCTAAACTTTTTACACAAATAGTCCGGGGGACGAGAATTATTGGTATTGAATTTTGGAGTAATTCCTCTAGGGGTTTAAATTTTAGAATATTTTGACATTTTCGAAAAATGTATGTATGCGTTCTAACTTTCGCAAATTTGACGCTATCGAGTCCAAACTTTTTGCATAAATAGTCTTTGGGACAAGAATGATTGATATTGAATTTGGCAAGAATTCCTCAAGGGGTTCAGATTTTAGAAAATTTTGAAATTTTTTAAAAATTAATGTATGCGATCCAACTTTCACGAATTTGACGCTATCGAGCTCAAACTTTTTACACAAATAGTCCGGGGGACAAGAATGATTGGTATTGAATTTTGGAATAATTCCTTAAGGGGTTTAAATTTTAGAATATTGTAACGAAATGACAACGCGGATATTTGTTTTCGGGGCGGATTTATTAATTACAATATGATCCCTGATCGCTTATCACAGTACGGCCGCACATCATGACGTTTATCCCGAGACTCCTAAACAACTGAAGGTTCGATCGTCAGTTCGTCAGTTCTGTCAATGACGAGCTCGCTTGTCGTTTCTTCTATCCTGTGTATTTTATTAGGCTACTCTCCATGTTCATAACACTATCCTCCCCTACGAAAAAGTTGTCGTCCCGACAACTTCACTATCTATTTAAGAATTCTCTCCTCCTGGGAGTTGCCGCCCCTACAACTGCCTAAATGTCCCTATGATGTGTCATGGTCCATCGTTCTAAACTCGATCTGAAATACGTAGCCTACACTGTCCTGACATTTGTCCATGTCCTCAGGGAAAACCATGACGAAAAAAACCTGAGGTAGGACAGTGTTCACAAGCTAAATAATTATATGCTATATCCAAATGATCACTGTTCTAACCGTCCTTTACTTGATCTGTCAATATCCCGAGTTAAAATAAACACATTCCTTCAATAATTTTCATCTTCAAATTTCTTCTTTCCTTCCTTTCTCTCATGTAAATCTCTTCTTATGCCAACCATCACCAAAATATGACAGGAATGGTCCGAACTCGGGATCAAAGAAAATCTGTAATAGATGAAATAAAAGCGTAGACTTCTGTACGCACCAATATTTTTCCTCCATTTCATTTTTTTTATTCTGTCTATTTCTATTATCTACCTATGATTTAATTATTTTCAATTGTATTTAATCTACGTATTGTCTAAATTCAATGTTTTTCTTTACGAAATTCTTTAAAAATTGTTTAAGGTGGCTTTCCTAGCGTCTATATAACTCCATGTAAATAACTTCAATTTTACTATATTGATGTATTTATTTTATTTACTTTTTGAAACTTTATTTTCTTTGTAAATCTTGACAAGGACCTCAAAAAAATCAGCCATACTATCCGAGAATATTTTCGGACCTGGATTTCCCCATCAAAAACTCTTTTCTCTTTCTGCAAGCCATCCGGGAATGAAATAAAAAAAAATATAACCTATCTATCAATTCTGACCCCAGCAATTGATCACAGTCTTTTTCAAGACAAAAATTAAATGGCGACTCCTCGGCACTAAGCCCGTCAGGCAGCCCCTACTCCCTATTTCCCGGTGCCCAGAACAAATATTTCATGGCCCAAGCCAACGTGCCTTATCAATCACTGAAAATCCAGTCCTAGATAACCCGAAAGAGCATAACCTCTTCCTCCGAAGTCCGTTGATTAGATTTCACCTATGAATTCTTATTCGTAGAAGAGCGTCATCGAGACGTCAATTTATTCTTTTTCAAATTGTATAACCGCTCAATTGTAAATGCTACTGGGAGTGCCGTTAAGACCTCAATTTTGTTCATAAATAATTGTTATTCATTCGCATGATTTCTTATCTATCAACAGGTCATAAAGACCTTACTTTTGGTAAACTTTGATTCGTGTAATTTTCTTCATAAATATCAATCTTAGTAAATTATGAATCAACGACCTAAGAACAAAATACATAGCTTTAATATCGTAACATCCTTTGTTCTGTCATATAGGAATACGTGGATTCGTCAAATTCCAAATTTTCTTTCAGCTAATCCTTATTATTCTTCTATTACATCCTCCTATGGTGTCCTTATTGCCGTTTATAGAGTGTCGTCGAGGCCTCAACTTTTGTATTCTTCGTATTTTCACGATCCTTTTTCACGAATGTGTCATGGAGATCACAATTTCTTTTTTTTTTTTTATTACGATTGAGTTATCAAGACCCGGATTTTATTTTTATTTTTATTCTATTTTTTTTAATTAATTTATTCGATCGCGAACGTCATTTCGATATTTATTTATTTATCATTTTAAATTTTATTTTATTGGTTTCGCGTATCCTATATCCCACTTCTGACACCAATGTAACGAAATGACAACGCGGATATTTGTTTTCGGGGCGGATTTATTAATTACAATATGATCCCTGATCGCTTATCACAGTACGGCCGCACATCATGACGTTTATCCCGAGACTCCTAAACAACTGAAGGTTCGATCGTCAGTTCGTCAGTTCTGTCAATGACGAGCTCGCTTGTCGTTTCTTCTATCCTGTGTATTTTATTAGGCTACTCTCCATGTTCATAACAATATTTTGACATTTTCGAAAAATTTATGTATGCGTTCTAACTTTCGCAAATTTGACGCTATCGAGTCCAAACTTTTTGCACAAATAGTCTTTAGGACAAGAATTATTTGCGTTTAATTTGGCAAGATTTCCTCAAGGGGTTTAGTTTTTAGGAAAATTTTAAATTTTCGAAAATTATTTTACCAATCATCGACGATCGATTGTCCGAATCGTAATTTTGGATTTTGAAAATTATCATGAAACCATAAATTAAAATAATTCCCATCAATCTTATTTTACTTTATATTTTATATTTTTTCATAAATTTCGATATCATTGGCCCATACGAGCGTGTTGGGATTTGAACGGAGAAGAAATCTTTCAAAAATGAGAATGCTCTGAGAAATTCCCCATTTAATTCAGCCTTAAAGTTATGATAAAATTTATACCGAATAATTATTGGGAAATTTTTTTTTTTTTAATTTAACCAAGATGCTTTAAACTTTGGAAGCAAAAAAAAAAGAGAAATTGACATTTCTCGAGTCTCTCGAGACATTTGATGGTAAAAATGAATTTTCAATAAAAATTTGCCCATTCCCACTACACAGGTCAAGCGGTGAAAGATCTTCAAGTGGTGCATCTTGCCGGTGAGGCGAGCAAATTGTTGGTGATCGCGGATTCGGAAATACGCGCCGTACCGTTGCATCATTGCGACACCGTCGGGGCAAATTCTTGTCTCGCTTGCGTCTCGCTGCAAGATCCACATTGCGCCTGGGACGCAACAACGGATCTTTGCGTCGCCGTACCCACGAAATTACGTGACAACGATGCCGGAAAAACGCTGTTTCAGGATATAATCAATGGCAAACACAAAGGCTGCGGCAACGAGCAAGGTAAGGCGAAGTTACGAAAAAAAAAAAAAAAAAAAATTATAAAATTATCTTTTTTTAATTATTAGTAGCCTTCGGTAAAAGGTCAGAACTGTCACGAAATATTTTCGCATTCGGAGCAAAATATCAATTTTGGAGTAATTTTATAATTTTTTTGGTTTCATAAAAATTTCAATTACAAAATAGAGAAAAGACTCACGCAAAGACCAAAATCCAATTCAAATCATGAAGTTTTGTAAATTTTCTTTTGTTTTCGATTTTTTTTTTTTTTTTTTTTAACGTCCCACGTGATATCGAGTCAATATTTAAGGAGATAATTCAACTGTAATAAATATGGTTCTGTTATGATTTTGTTTTATTGGAATTTTAATTAATTCGAAAAATTGAAACGAATCTTGACGTTCGTACTAATTTATTTTTTATTTTTTTTTAAATATGAATTTTGCTCGATGCATCAATTTATAGCGTGATTATTCGAACTGATTGCCACCCGCTGCAAATCGCCAGCCTCCCCAGCACAGCCCGACTAACACTATCGACTTTATCCTTAGCTGCTTTTTCTAGAAATTGTTTTTTTTTTCCCTTTTTTTTTGTTCATTTCGCACCTCGCCTATACGTACATTGCTTACTATCTGTATATATTTATTTATTTATTTATCGCATACCCTATGTATTTCCCGTATACTTTTCATCCACGTCAACGTCATCTCATTCGCAAAACGAGAGCTCTCACTTTATTACATATTTCATATATATATATATATATATATATATATGTAATATACAAAACTTTTACGCGATAGACCAATAAACTTTTTCATTATTCACCCTCCCGTCTTCTCTCTCTTTCTCTCTCTCTCTCTCTCTCTCTCACTCTTACGTCTGTCAACACTCTGGATCGACCAAAAAAAAAACACGCTTTTTCTCTTCTTTTCTTTTCGCTTTTGCGAGCTTACAGTCAACTTGTGTGCGTGTGTGTTTTTGTAAAAAAAAAAAAAAAAAAAAACAAAAAAAAATAATAATAAACCGCGAAAAACCGACCGAGAGAGGATTTATTGCGGGTATATATGTCACATTCATAGGGATTGGGTTTTCAAGCACTGTGTGCTTTTATTTTTGCTGCGTATGGGTACTTTGACCCTTCATTGCGAGCAAAAAAAAAAATTAGCGTGCTCTTTTTTCGACGCACAATTGAAAAAAAAATCTCTCTCTCTCTCTCTGCTATCGACGCTTACTTATTTTTCGTCTTTGGCAGTAAATCGAGGATTGGCATCGTTCGAATGAAAAAAAAAAAAAAAAACTAAAGAAAAAAAAATTATGACAAAATAGTCGGGTATTGGGTAAAAAAAAAGAAAAAAAAAAATTGCCACTTTGACAAAAGAAAAAGCTGAAAAGTTTTCGAACTTTGATGAATAATCCGATATCGCTGATTTTCGCCATTATGAAAACAACAATAATAATAATAGTTACTCCAAATTACTCCAATTTGTAAAAAAATGGTGTAATTTTTTTATTTTTTTTTTTGCAATCACTCATAATTATTTAATCAAAAAATAATTTTTGTTGGTTGTTGTTTTTTTTCTCATTCGAACGAAGCCCATCTTGTCCTGACGATATGCGCAATAATAAATCTCTCGCTATGCTCGTGTCAGTATCGCGACGAAAACACCATAGAATTTATAGGAGAAGAGAAAGAAAGGAAAAAAAAAAAACAAAACAAAACAAAACAAAAAAACAAGACAAACAAAAATCTTGTTTCCCTCATGATGTGTCAATCGTTTCCTGTACCTCTGTATACCAACCCGTGTCTGTAATTGTCGATTAGCAAATGTTGCCTCGGAGATGGCGAAGCCCGTGCCGCCAGCTCTACCGCCGCGAATCGGTCGTGTCGGCGAGCAGCCCGACGAACGTGACAATGAAATCGTCATCGAGCTGGATCGAGAAAATCAATACAGTCGAACGCAGCCAAGGGCTAACGAACCTCAAGGTAATGAACAATACAACAACAGCAACACGACAGCAGCAACAACGAGAACATATATAAAACAACAGAAATAATGTCCCAATCGTAAAAATAACGTAAAAACAACAGCAACAACAACAAAATACGAAAAATCCTAGACAATCCCTCGTCCTTCGTTCATCATTTCGCTTGTCAATTGTAATCGCAACAATTTTTTTTTTTTTATGTAAACTTATGTTTTTTTTTCTCTCTTTATACATGTTTCTTTCTCTATCGCCAATTATTTCGGGAAAACAAAAGAAAAAATGTCGTGAAATCGCCACGCATAATATCGCAGAATAATTTTTAATTCAAATTCTCACGGGATTTCATTTTATTATGTTTGTGGCTCGTTTTGATACTCGAAGCGATGCAAGAGTGGTCTTCGCCTTCTTTCTCACTCCTGTCGATTTTTTTTTTTTTCTTTATCATTTCATTTTAATTTTTTTCGAAATTAAAGTTGTTATATTTGTACGAAATTTCGTCGATTGTTTATAAATTCATAGACACGTTGAGCTAACTTAACGGAAATTGCAAATTCAATTGTCAAAGTTTGACTCGAGCATGTTTGAGTAATTTTTGAGAATCGAGCCTGTGGATTTGTAAATCATTGTGTCAAATTTCAATCGAGTTTTTCTCTGCAAAAATGAAATCCATTGAGAAGAAGAACTCGTAATAGGAAAAAAAAAAAAAGTGTACTTTCACTTAATTTAAAATCGACCGGATATACTCACATTCGCATTACATATACATGCAGATTACCCATGTTTGTTTGCATCGTCATAAGTCATAACACAGCCACGGTGACAGCTATATATGTTTCATTTCAGAAAAAAAAAAAACTACTCCATTTTTTTTCTTTACTAACGTTCCGCGATGAGGTTCCCCTCCGTACCGCGTATCGAGCATGTTTTTTTTTTTTAATCTTTACCGTCATTATTATTATTATTATTTTTATTATTAGTTATTTATTTATTTATTTATTTATTTATTACTCGAAATTATTAGTCAAACTGGGGTGCTAGCGATTTAAGGGAGCTTTATCCAACTATACGACAATCAAAATTTATGTTGAATGAAAATTTACGTACCACTCAATCAGATCGATGCTCGAAATGTTTTCTTCAGCTATCTATTTACCAAAAATATTGATAAATCTGTTTAAAAAAATATATATATTGTTACAAATTAATATTTTCGTCGCAAGATGGCTCCTATTTTGGTCATCTTTGATTTGAAAAACTAATAAAATGTTATGGGCGAGCTTATCAAGCTGGGTTAGGTCACTCTTGAGCCCCAAAAAACAAAAAAAAAAAATAACGATCGAAAGTCAATCTTTTTTTCACTCATCCAGCGGATAGAAAATGTTTATATTGAGCCGGAACATTATTATACGCACTTTGAATGACTTTTGTTAAAAAAATTTCTACAAAAACTTGAAAATAATTCGATACGATAAGCCAATTATTGAATAGTAAATTTTACCAAATGCCAAAATGTTCAGTTTATCGGCGAAAAAAAATTATGCGCCATGGTCATTATTATTTGCACAGAAAATTTTAACGAAAATTCAGGTCAAACGATGTACAATATTCGCCTATGATACAAGACTTTTCTGCCCACTGGATGATGAAAAAAAAAAAAAAAATCATTGAATTTCGAATTATTTTTCGCTGGAGTAGCCTAATCCCTCGATGTGCTCGATCGACCTTAAAGCATTGCAAGTCCAAGCCTCTCTCTATGTATAAAAATTAAAAAAAAAAAACCAAAAAAGCTCTCCCACCTTTCTCTTGATTTTAATTTGAAACTATAATTTTTTGGCTGAGCCCCCGATAGGACGATTATTTTTTAAGTAGAGTAAAATTTGGCATGAAAGAAAGAAAATTTTCTTATACTCGACGAATTTTACGAATGAATTATCACAACCGTAGCAACGAAAGAAGAAAAAAAAAATATATATGTCGTTTTTCTTAAATTTTTCCAGGCGTGATTGTGACACCGGTCGTTTATTCGGCGCAGACACTGACCGGTGCACTCATCGGTACCTGTTTCTTCTCCCTGATCGCCGGTTTCGCGTCGGGTTTTTGGTTCTCGCAGAGATTACGCGGCGCATCGTATCCCGAGCCGACCGAGCAGAGGCAACAATTGAATCGTCTTACCGAGAGCTCCGAATCACCGGCTGGCTTCAACAACAAATCCATCAATCTCGTGCTCAACGTACCCCCGAAAAATCCAAATGGAAAAAATGCAAATTCCTCGGCCGAGAACAAGCCGATGCAAAAGGTAAAAAAGACGTATATATGATACAGAAGACGACGAGCCGTCTGAGGCTTGGCAACGTCGATCGATCAAACGGCAATTGGTTCGAGCTCGTCCGAGGCTACGGATACCGAAAATTCGTGCACCGAACGTTACGATTATGAGAAAAAATCGACGTCGACGTGCAACACGATAAAACCGGATGAGAAAGAAAAGTTGAAAGAAAAATATGAAGTAAAAGTAGACGAAGAAGAAGAAGAAGAAGAAGAAGAAGAGGAAGAGGAAGGATCATTGAACGATGGAAAGTCACGTACGAAAGGTGGCGCCGCTAGGAGAGAACTGAGAAGAACAATTGTGAATAAGTACGACGAGGCGCCATCTCGCGGTGAAACGGCAAACTTTCAAGATCTTGATTTTCTTCGTGATAACAACGGCATAGATTCGTTTGGGCGAAACTTACGATTGCACGATCGTTTTTTCATCGACGAGCAACAGCAGCAGCAGCGATCAAAACGAAATTTTCAGCGTCCGGCTTCATTGAAATCCGTAAATTCGTACGAGTTTCGGGAAAATACCGTTGGACGTCGCCACTTAAGCATGGAAAACAACGGACAACGCGAGCACTACATGATACCGACCCACGAGCCAAATCGTTCAAACGACAAGCGTACAATGTCCCTGTTCAATCCCGATTTTTTACCAAACTTCAACGATATGCTGATGTACGTCGGGAATTCCGGTATAACGAGAGAACGAGATTATTATCGTTGCAATGTTGTGCCGAACGATTGGCCCCAGAATGAGCCAAGTGACCCATCGATAATCGATTTTTCATCACGGATTTATGATTTTAATGACGATCGACGAGACGACGAGTCCCCTTGCGGTGATGATGCTTACAATAATCACGGTCAAGATCCCGACTACGCGAGTATCCGACGGATGTCGCTCGACGTACGACGGGGTCAGAGAGAACAAGACTGCGAGAACATTTATGCTCCTGTGGGCTTTCAGGGATTCAAGAGCCAAGGAAGAAACGATTACGACTGCTGAGAATAATAACGATCCTGATGCGTAAAAAAACAAAAAAAAACAAAAAGATAAGCGGGGAAAAACAATGAATCCGAATGAAAAGAGTGTTGCGAAACTTTTGTCGATGAAGCTTTTGTGTGACATGTAGAAGAAAGTAGAGAGAAAAAGGGATTATTAACTTTTCTCCCATTTTCTCTCTCTCTCTCTTTCTCTTTCTCTCTCTCTCTCTCTATATATATATATATATATATGTGTGTGTGTGTGCGTTTGGCTACGTTCGTGAGACCGATAGAATCCGATATAGTTTTGTCAAATGTGATACGGGCTGGAAGACTGTGTTCTTAAGTAGCGGGGCCCGTTTGGGTGCTTAGGTGTGAACGAAAAAATACGAGAAGTGGGGGGGGAAAAAAAAAGTAAGAAAAACAAATGACACGAATATTGAGAGAAATATGGAGAAAAGAATTTAAAAGAAAAACCGTTTGCGGTATAGACAGAAGCATTCTCAGCAGACGAGGCGTGCCTTCCATGTTTTTTTGTTGGCATTTTTTTTTTTTGTATGTACAGAAATAATTAGAGAGAAAGAGAGAGAGAGAGAGAGAGAGAGTGAAAGAGAAAGAAACTGAACAATGGCAAAGTGTTATAACGAAAAAAAAAAGAAAAGCAAACGCAAAAAGGAAAAATTAAGTTTGAATCGCAAAAATTAGGAAAAAACACTTGCGAGTGTATTTTTCGTATGAGATTTCTTCCGAGATTACCGAGTGAGATAATTTTTGAGATAAAGATTCCCGATCGAAAAGGTAAAAAGTTGGGAAAAAAAAAAAACCAAAACGTCGCTCGTTTATGCCGTTGAGGTAGTTTTTATTATGGCTCGCCGTCATATAATTCATTCGAGGCTCATACACGAGGATATATATTATACATACATACATACACACATTGACACACTCGGTACATACCGAGAAAAGGACAGAAACACACATAAATTCATCCAAGCTGAACTGCCAAGTGTGACAAAACTATTACGAGATATTGTAAATAATGATATTATTATTATTACGTTTTAGTATTATTACTAAATTGTAGAATCATCATCGTCTTCGAAGCGACGAATCATTCACGATCGCCGTATGCGATAAGGACAACAGAAAGAAAAAAAAATTTATTTACCGTAAGTTGTAAATACGAATAGGAGTAATGAGAATTAAAAAAGAAAAAATGGGGGGGGGGGGAGCAAACGAGCCCGACGACAGTACGGATGGGGCGATAGGTAGCGTAAGTAGCTACTTTTTTTTCGTGATCGATTCGTAAATACGTAAGGCTCTCTCGTCTTTGCCGGAATTTAACGAATTATATCGAGATTATTATTATTATTATTATTATTATTATTTTCGATGAATTAACCGAAAGGGCAGCTATTTTACATTTCTACGAACGGATTTACGATTTTCTTTTATCGAATGAAAAGGCACAATTTTGCCCTGTTATGGAAAAAAAAAAAAAAAAATTGCCAATGTTCCCTCTTTGCGATTTGTCCAAGCAAATTATTATTATTATTATTATTATTATTATTGTCATTGGAACGAGGAAAAAATTCAT
Source organism: Rhorus exstirpatorius (assembly GCA_963564615.1). Classification (NCBI taxonomy): domain Eukaryota; kingdom Metazoa; phylum Arthropoda; class Insecta; order Hymenoptera; family Ichneumonidae; genus Rhorus; species Rhorus exstirpatorius. The sequence continues at coordinate 32,882,276 of OY751316.1, read as the reverse complement.
TCGTCCGGAATGAAGCAATGTTTTAAAGTTGTTGAAAAAGATACGAATTGATACGTGAGATAGGATTTTTTTTTTTTTAATCGACCAGTTATAACGGGAATGAAAAATAGAAACGGAAAAACGTGAAAAATATGAAATCGATTACCAAGGATTGATGAACGATCGTAATCGTTGCTTAGAAAAATCGCATATATATATATATATATATAGTTTTATTAGATAAATTATGAAGGAAAAACAAATTTTTTAGGACAAAAATCATTAGTATAGAGCGGAAATTTAAAACTGATTATATCGCATAAAGAGAGAGAGATAGAGAGATAGAGAGAGAGAGAGAGAGTTAGAGAGAGCATCTATTTGAACTGTTATGACCATCGAAAATATATTCATGTACAGTTGAATTTGGCCGAAAACGTAATTTGATATGAAATTTTATATTCGCGCTAAAAGTTGAGACCAAACGCGTTATTTATTGAAAAAAAAAAAAAAGAATTTTGAAAAATTTATTTCACCCGTAGGCAATCGATTTTTTTTTTCGCGAATTTTCTCTTCGCCCCAATGACGTGCTCTTTTGCTTCAGTTTCGAATTGTGCGACTGCCCGTGCGATTTTTAAACGAAAAAAAAAAAAAAAAGAACAATAAGACAAAATATGAACGAGAAAAAAAAAATATACGCGAAAAATATGTTGCTCGATTCAGGGATAGTGGCAAATGTTTTATTTTTATTTTTATTTTTTTCTTAATTTCATCGCCAACATTCCATTGAAAATACGAGATTCCTCGTTATCACGAGCATCAGCTTGCTGTTGAGCGTCGAATTTTATTTTATTTTTTTCCCCCACGTGTGTGCAAAGAGAACAAAAAATTTGCAGCTTCGACTGCCAGCTAGATGAGTCTTTTATCGGTATTGTAAATATGAATATGCGGTCGCTTGATCCAGCAAGCATTATCGGGCACTATCGAGTTATCCCCCCCCCCCAGCGGAGATCCGTGCAAGCAAGAATTAAATTCTATTTTGTCGATTTTTGTCACAGCTATTGTCCTGTTGATTGCTTCGTTAATCGAGAATTGAGTTATGCTGGAACTAAAAGTAATTTTTGCAATTTTTTTTAACCAAAATATGAGAGCACTGTTTAATCATTATTTTGATAAATTTTTGTCAATTTCTCTCCATTCTCTTTCTATTTCCAACAAAATTTGACTATTGCCATGCCGCTTATCAATATGCCATTCAATCAATTGGGCTGAATTTCACTTTTTTTTTTCTCCAACTTTGGCGCGAAGCAAAAGTTTTCCTTCGATATAAAATATTCTCTCTTGCACGAGATCCGCTGAGGCTCAGCTGTTTCTCACGAGTTATAAAACTTGTTATTTTTTTTTTTTTTTCGTATGAAATATATCACAGCAAGTATAATAATCAAAGTCACGGATACACAAAATTCTTCATTAATTTCGTGATTTGTGAATGTACGTAATCGTACGAAAGAAACGACAGCTGAATTATCTCTTTCGAGATATTCGGTGATCTGTAGATGCTCCAGCATCGCCGACTAGCGTTATAAGAAAAATTAAGGGGAAATAAAAATTGTTTTATCAAACCGTCAAACGGTTAGAATGAAAAAAAAAAGTATATATATATACACATATACATATATATATATATATATATATATATATATATATATATATATATATATATATATATCTAATTTTTACGATAAAGTCAAATTAGAATATAAAAAACTTGCGCGCAAATGCCTTATATATTTTTTTTGCTGCCCGCTGTGAGACCGAATCTCGATTTCAATGATTTTTTCTCTCGAAATCGCATTATTACCGAAAGTTCGATTGTTCTTTTTTTTTGTTTCTTTGTAGATCGAATGTTATATTGTAGTACGATAATACTCAAGAGCAAGCTGGTTACGATTGTCCGATCGAGCGAGGAAAGCAGTTGGAAAGAGAGAGAGGAATGAGGAGGTGGGAAAATGAAAAGTGAAATATTTTAGTGGCCTTTTCGTAGATGTATACCTATATATTTTCGAAACGATGGAATGGACGAAATGGAGAGTGTGATGTAAAAGAGGAACGACAAAAAGAAAAAAACATATATACAATAGACGAAGTTTTCGAGTGAATTTGATAATTGTGCGGGGATCGTTGACCCTCTCCGATTCATTTTCATTCTTATTATTCGTCTCAGAGACGTCGAAATGTATATCATTTCTAAAAGATTATTGAGCGAACGGTGAGAACGTGAAAATTTATTGACGAAAGAGAATATTTATATGTTCTTCCAGGCTGTTGTTCGGGGTTATATAGCGGCGTATATTATACATAGATAAAAATAAAGAAATTAAAAAAAAAAAGAAAAAAAAAACGTTAACGTGTACGTTATACATAGGCATGCATAAGTAACGAACGATCGTTCGATGTATTTTATCGATACGATTCTCGCGATACGTAGAGAGAATTGAAAAAAAAAATTAAAAATTAAAAAAACATTGCGGTTTGAGAATGTTGAATGGCTATCCAGGGGCACACACGACATACCCGGTGCCAATGTGATGTATTTTGTGTATATATAGATGAAACGAATAATTTAGAATCGAGCATCGTTAAAAGTGAATATTGGTACAGAATGAATTAAAAAAAAATCTGTTCGATCACATGTCTAAGGGAAAGCTGAATATATATTGAGATCCGAAACTCATGAATCTTCCCAGAGCTGCACGATCAGACGTCTTTGTCTCGCAAATCGTTTATCATTGTCCTGTCTTCTTATTTTTTTTATTTTTTTTTTGTCTTTTCCTTTTGGTTCGATCAACGGTAGGATCTCGCGAATGGAGAAAAAATATTCCGTTAAGCATGGCAATTTTATTGATGGAAAAACAGTATTTTATGAAGGCAAATTGAAATTGTGCGCGTTAAATGGTTTGAGAAACTCGAGAGAGAAATGAAATGAAAATTAATTGATTATCAATTGATATAAACGCAAGATTTATTCTCCGTGGTGCGAATCACCGAAAATCAATTTTCAAATGTGCTGTTTTCGCGCGCATTATTAATTTAAGATTGTAAACTAGATTTTTATTATTATTATTTAAATAATATAAGGCGCGGGTCGATCGAACATGCGAAACTCTGTACATAGTTACAATTTCTACACATATTATATATATATATATATATATATCGATAAAATCTTCAGTAGCGATTGGGCATCAAAAATTAAGAGATCCTCGTGTTAGAAGGATTCGATCGACCAATGATTCGCAAATGCTGTAATCTGCCTAATTTCTAAAGTATGAGTGTGTGTGTATGTGTGTTAAATAATGTGCGCAGAAACAATGGAGTAGATACCTCATTTTTTTTTTTTAACTATAAATCTCCATGTTTATATATAAATACATAAATATATATATATTTTTTCTCATCGATCGCCCAATCGACTTTACCTAATAAGTACACGAATGATTTGCTATATATTTTTTCTTCTATTTTTTTTTATTTTTTTTATTTTTATTATTAATCTAAAAACTTCAATATCGCGCTTTGTCTGTTCTCGTCGAAAATCATAAAACTTCTTAAGCCTTTCACGATCAAATGAAACTGTACGTTTCGTAATACATACGTCATCCATGACCCAAATTGTAATATAGTAATGTAAGAGGAGAAAAAATAAATTGTACGCTAAATAATAATTAATGATGATGATGATGATGATGATGATGATGATGATGATGATAATAATTGTAACGATAATATTAAATAACGAGAGCGTTGAGATTTCGTATAAAAATCGATCGATTTTCCTATCGCGATGTCAATTGATCTGTAAATTAAGAAACTCAATGAACAGCAATTATTAAACACGTGCGCGCATAGTGTTTTTTTGCGGTTGATGAGAGAATTTTGGCAATTGGAGAAACAGATTGGGGCGCCATCTGATGGTCGCGAATTTAGGAGTACACGAAATGGCCGTTCAAAATTCGATATTCGAGACACACGAGACCAATCGGTTAGAAATAATCGTTAATTCAAATGAAAACAATGTTGTTATGAAGCATTAAACTGATAAATATGGGACAATTGATATAGCTTCGTATCGAAGAATTTTCATATTTTTAATTGAAATATTGTTTACCGTAGCATTTCGCACATTTAACGTTTAAACATCTCTTTACCGTAAAATCGTACAATACGACACAATTTTCAGATCTTCCATTGTCCTAAATACTCGTTACATCGAGAGAATATACTTTGATCAGGCTTTAAATATTGTACCCGAATCATCGTACGCGATAACCTCAAAATCTGAGATAACTATGAACCGCCCGACTTCAGTGCCTCCATCGGTGAAATCTGTTTCTTCAATTGACCGAATCTTGGATATAGAGGGCCGATATTACGTCTACCTAACGCTTTATCGACTGCCGTTTGAATAAAAACGTGTGAAATATACAGAAAAAAGATTTAAAATAAAATACGCATCAACGATTTTTGACTCCTAACGCGACGCGACTCGAGCAAATACGAAAAGAAGAATGAAGAAAATAACAAAACGTGTAGTAAATTACTCGGGACTTTGCGCGCAAGACTGAGGAGCTTGTATATATATATAAAAAAAAAGGATGTGAAAAAAAAAAATAGTTATCGATAATCTTAACGCGAAGCATATAAATAAAATGAAAAAAAAAATACAATGCTATATATATATATATATTACGTACCTACCGAAGATGATAGAAATCCCAAAAGAGACCACCAATATAGTTTAGGGATGCAAGCGCAAGTTGCATTAATCTTTTTTATTTTTATTTTTCCTCTTTTCTTTCAACTCCATGAAATGTATATATACTTGTATGAGAATAAAAACGATGCATCTGTCGTGCTTGAAGGATGAAAAGAAAAAATGAAAAAAATTGTATGATAATAATAATAATAATAATGAATTATCGCGGTATCATGGCAGCATTAGTGTTTCACATTTCTTCCACGTGAAAAACGGCGTAAATAATGAATAACGACTAAACCCCTGGCGCGAATAATCGAAGCCTAAGTCGGTGATTCGAAATCGTGAAGTTTTCCATTGCTTAGGAGAGAACAAAAAAGAGGAAGTAACGATGGAGCTATTTTTTTTCCCCCCCTATACTTCCCGAGAGACAGCTAGATATTTTCAATTAATTTTAACAAAAAATGGCGAAAACATTTTAAAGCATGCATTCGAATCTCCGACAAAAAAAGCTCACGATGCTTATCGTACGTATAACTTGTCATTTTTTTTACGTCTCCTCCCGTCGTTCATCGCGATCAATTTGTATCTGTATTTAATTGCTGTAACGCCGAATAAAAATTAATAAAGAAACGAAATAAATGAAAATGAAAAAAAAAAATTCCTTTTTTTTTTGTTTCTACGGAACGATATTGTCGCATGATGCCTAAAACTTGCGGAGTACGCTGTAATACATGCTAGAGAAGTATTTGCAATCGTGCTGCATTGAGCTACTCATCCGAGTTCATGAAAAAAAAAAACACACGCACACACACATTTCCTGATATCAGTACTAGTAAAATTTACTAGAAAATTAAGTATTAATGTCCGGGAAAAAAAATTATACGAAAAATACAGAAAAACGAATAAATAAGATGATAAAATTCGTGTGTTGCGATATTTCGAAGATCAAACCAAAAAGATAGCATGGACAGTCATATTTTCTAAATTGAGTGTAAAAATAAATCTGATAAAATGAATTTTCAGCCGAGATTATTGAAAACCCAGCGCAGAGTTTGCAAAAGTATAATATTCGATATTTCTGCATCGGCTAACTAACATGTACTTGCGCGCGCATATAGCGAATAAGGAAGCGAGTCAGGGATTGGCGCGATAAAATCAAAGTCGTGAGATTCCCTTCAGCTGAATCTTTATTAACTTGGGAAAACTATTCGATTCATAATCAACAGTCAACAGTCATGGGTTAAATATAAAAAATATTTTCTCGCAGGGCAATAGCCATTAAATATTCGTAAAATTACAGCTTGATATGAGTTATCGGTATAAAATATTTTTCACCTCTAATGCAATTAGAATTATAAAAGTACTAATAAATACGTGTGTCACACAATATATATTATATATATATATATATAAATACGAACGGTATGAAATTTTTATCATCTAGTAATTCACGGTTTTGTAAATACCCAAGAGTACCCCTTGCGTAACGATATCCGGTAGACTACCGCCACTTTCCGCCTGTAGATACGGATCGTGTTTGAAAGTCATAATAGGTGTGTGACCTATCCCCTGACAATTGTTAATCTGGCTACCTCGGCTCGTCTCGCCTTCTGGAACAGTCCTGAAGTACCCACGAGCTTTACGAATACCATTCGATTAAGCGCAAAATTTATTGTTTTTCGATGAACGGGAGTTCATCAAAATTTGTAACCGACAATAAAATTTAACATTGAATTGTCAGTTCTCACGACGACGCGCGACGTTCAGTATTTACCAAAATTGATAGATATCAAAAATTCAACATAGTTGATTTTTTTTTTAGTACAAACCAAGCGAGCATTTTAAATTTCAGCAAAATATTCAATATTGTCGCAGTTTCTTTACTTTTCAGCGTGAACTCTTGCATATTTTTCTGATAAAACTTTGATAAAAAAAAATACACCGATAAAGAATTATACGGTAGAAGGATATGATAAATTTTTCACGAGGCAAAAACACTCATCCAAGTTGGGAGTATTTTTTTAGAAAAGAATCCGTAGGAAATTTTTTTTTCACAAAAATCAGTTGTATTCAAAATATTTCCATCGCCCAATTTTCATTAAAATTTGCATGCGACATCACGATATTTCAATCGCGATGATTTTTAGATGTCTCAAAACCGCCTTCTCGGAAAACGAAAGAAAATATTTCAAATCTATAATTACCTTTTTCTTATCGAATCGGGCTGTCGATCGTTCGGAATACCAAGAAACTTCAGTACGTGACTCCTGGTAGTCTCGAGTATCAACATTTTTTGTATGTAATTCTCCAGAGCTATTCTTCTCTGTTCCAATACTTTTGGTTGTGAATTTCTCACTCTTTTGGGCGGAAACGGAGCTGTATCGCATTTCTTCTTTAACTAAAAAAAAATTACAAATCACAGCATAAAATAATCCCGATATGAGTAAAAAATTTAATGCAAAAGCAATAAGCTCGATTAATTATAATTACCGCGCGATGTAGAGCATTGAATTCACTGTATCGACGATCAATGGAATACTTTGCACCGCCTCTCGAGTCTCGAAATTCGATAGTATACACGTAAAAGCGCTTTCCGTGAGTGACCTCAGCGAGGCGATAGCCGCTTATGGAAACGTCATACATGTTATCGTCATTCGGATACGCGATTTCCGAATTATCGGTGCTAAGCGTCATCGCGAGACTCGTCATCAACGTTACACGGGAATTTCATAAAAATTTCGAAATATGAAAAAACGGGGGATATAGTCTTCGATTGTTTTTTTTTTTTTTAGCTTTATCCAAAAGTACAATACGTCGAGCTGGAAGCGTTATAAACTGTCACGTGAATCGAAGTCTCGCCTAATTTAAAATACACCTGATCGTCCTTTAGTCTCGCGATCAACGCGATTTACCGGCGCTTTTATGTAATATTTCGAGATCGAATATTATAATTTACGTCTGACAGTTTGTACACAAAGGCTCGGAATATATTGGGCTATTTTTTTTCCAATTGGCACAGACACCCGCATGAGGACGCCACCGGACAGACCAAAATGGTGGCGACACCTAGCGAAAATTAGAAGAACCACTGTGTTTTCGATGTCAATAAAGTGGCGGTAAGTGAGATTCTTCTTTATCGACAAAAGGTTTTTCTTGCATTATTCGATGTTTAAAATTACCTTAAATTATTAATGACGGAAAATATGTAACTCAGATCTATGTACTTCGTTTCTACACATAATCTTTATTGAAAATAAAAATTAAAAAATTTAAAATACGTGGAGCAAGAGCAGAAGGGATTTCCCGTGTATCAGCATCGAGTTTTCGAATAAAATTTAGCATTTGTACATATTATAGTTTCTATTATTTTTGTAAGATTTTATTAAATAATATATTACAGAAAATGTTTGTCTTCAGCAAACAGTTGTATATATTGCTGACAATTATTGGAAAAATCGAATTATTGGATTTGCGTAAAACAATACGAGTTTATCATAACGAATGAATGTATATGCAGAGGAAAAAGTAATGCCTCGAGTGGAAAATAAAAGAACTATCGAAGCCGGACTTTCGGCTCACACGAGAGTGTTTCAAGAAATGGTGGATCATCATATATATTCCGAGGGAGAAAGAGAGAGAGAGATTATACGAGAGGAAAAAATAGAAAAAGAAAACGAGAGAGATAGAGAGAATAATATTCTAATCTCGGCAATGCATTCACGCTAGTATAGATCGCTATGGTAGATCGTCCTTGGCCACTCGAGCATGTCGTGTCGTGAATACTTTTCGAACACGCGATATGCTGCGAAACGCGCAACGACAATCAAATGTCATTTGCTGCACGCAGTGAATGGGGATGTTGGAGCATACCGACATTTAATTAGTGAAACGCGTAGTGTATAATTATAGTGTAATAAAAAAAAAACATCTTGAAGCTCTGCATTACCACCCGCAACACCGAGGAAGAAAAAAAAATGACAGCTGTCCGATATTATCGACGATGCCAAAATGTATAGCGCGTTTTTCAACGATGATACGAACAATCAAGATTTAAAAATCTATCCAAACAGTGAATCACGAGTGTGATGAATTTTCGTGAACTTTCATTCAGTAATTCATTCGCTGCATTGTTTATTCGTGTATATATGGAGATAAAAATAAATAAAAAAATCTCAGGAATTCTTTGAGCTTCGCGTACGTGGTCGCCAGTCGCCAGTCGTATGTACAAGCGGCGCTCGTGTCGCTCGTGAAAGAGCGCAGCACGGCGAGAGGAGAGGGCGACTTTCGTGAGAGTGGAGTGAGGGAGAGAGTCACCCACCAGAGTGACGTAGGGCTGCCATATTTTTTTTTATATGGGGCCTGCCAGGGGGTCAAACGCATTAATACTGGGGGATCTCGGGAGTCGGCAAAATGTTGTATTGTGATAATTAAATGGTGCGCATAACAACGACAAGTTTTTATCAATGTTTTCTTTTATATCGTGAAAAAAAAAATCGTGATCTCGCATTCGACACAGTGTGTTCACAGTGTGTGTGTGTGTGTGTGTGTGTTCTGTGTCTGTGTTTTTCTCGCCGCTATCCTCCGCATTCTCTAGTTATATCCCAAGATTTTTAGCTCTTTTTTCTTCTCACTTTCTCTTTCTCTCTCTCTCTCTCTCTCTCTGCCTGTCTTTATTTTCGCGGAATAAACACAATTTTAGCACGCGTCAATTGCACAGTCTGCGTCACCGAACGATGCGAGAAAAAAATCGAGATGAAACGGATTATCGTTCGTGACAATAATAAAGGTTATAAACGCGAAAACGGAGTATATCACGTTCGAATTTTTTTTTCTTTTTCGTATTTCTTTTTTTTCCCTTCTATTCATAGATCGCGAAATCGAACTATTCTTCGGCTCGCGCGAGATCGAATAAATTTTTACCTTTTTCGATCACTATACGTATAGATATATATTGACACAAACACACATATACACACACATGCAATTGGCCAAAAGTGTACGCAATGTAGGCCCTACCCCGTTAAAACTATTTTTACTATATATATATATATACATACATATACTCGATTTATATACATGTACATATATACACATAGGTGCAATAGCATCGCGAGAGTGCACTAAACGAAGGCTATATCCGCGATACGACGTGATCGTGAACTCTCGAAGTATTTTTGTCACATATATAGTACATAACTTTTTAAATAACTTTGCAAACTGAAGTTACGTAATTTCTCTCATGTCGACGACTTATCGCGTGTACGTGTTTTCCCGTTTCGAACTATCTCCTATCGGCCAGTGTGCTTCAACGTCCGCCCACCTTTTTTTTAATGTTCAGTTTTTTCTTCGTGTTTCTTTTTTTTACCTTTTGAAATCATTCTTGTATGAAATCTTCATAAAGATTGTGATACGATTTTTTTTTTTCCTTTAAAATCGCAGATAGCGCTCGTATTATGGAACGTTATCTCGTACGAAATAAATCATGAAAGAGCGCCGGGCAAGAGTTTGTAAACAATGTTATCAGCTATAGTCCCGGGAGCCTTGCTTCGTCTCTTGCTGGAACAGGCAAAAGAGATGAATTAATTTTTTTTCAAAAATTTCCTTTTCACGCAATACCTTTTTCCCATTGATATTCTGTAGTACGAACGATGTGTTTTTTTTTTTTGTAAAATTTAACGAGAGAACCGGATGGAGATAAGATAAATTGAGGATTTTTCGTGGTGTAATAATCGAATGATTTTCTTTATTTTTTTTTTTTTTTTTTACCCATTCCAACTCTTGCTGGATTTTTATAGACTAAAGTTGCAGTTGCTCGAATATATTGAGTTTTATTGCGAATGATGATGAATTTTATTGTAGCGCGTACATCATTGCGTAATGCTGCAACGCGTTACCGATCGAATGACTAGCCGTAACAATAATGGCTGAGGTTTCGTCGAAAAATCGAGGTGAAGGAGCGCCTCGTCAGTTAGGAACAATGGCCAACCCTACTCATAACTTTGGGCTTCCGCCGCCCGACATTATGCCAAAGGGACTGGCCAACAATGGTACGAAAATTATTGATCATAATTTTTATTTATTTAAAAATTTGTATTTTATAATGTATTCGAAAGATATCTTGACAGTAATAATGAAATTTTATATCTTGAAAAATTAGTTATAAGTATATATAATTCTATAAATTTGATTCAGGATCGCAGTGCCAAAATTAATTAATTTTCAATGGATTTGCGTCACTGAAATATCTCGATCGCAGATATTGATAAAATATTTTCAATAAAAAAACGTTGAATCTTGCAAATCTTATTACAAAATATCGAATTATAAATTACTAATTCGATTATATGTTTAATTTATTTTCTTTACATACGGATCCAAGCTTTTCTTACGAATATTATGGTACTTCTGTAATCAGAGAAAATATATTGATTTTTTTGCCAACTGAAATATCTCGATGGCATAATTCGTGAATTATTTCCAACGAGAATAATGCATATTTTTGAAAAAAATAAAAATAAAAATAAAAATAAAATACTACAAAATATCGTATTGAAATGACTTATTTTTCAGCACGATTGTCTAACGCTCTTGATTCGCAGGTGTTGGCGGTAGGCTGAGACAGCTGGAAACTCTGTTTACCAGCGGTCCGGTACAGGGCGGTAGAGTAGGACATACATTTTCAATCGAAACTCTCATAGACATTCTCTTGATTCTCTACGACGAATGTTGCAACTCCTCGTTGCGTCGCGAAAAGACCGTATCCGATTTCATTGAATTTGGTAAGTCGACAATTCCTACGTCGAAATACAGAAAAATAAAAAAAAAATAAATCCTCACATCGGTCATTCTCATTTGCGAAATTAAAATTGATCCTCGCTCGTTGGAAATTTCTCAGTCAAACCCGTAGCGGCTTGCATAAAGGGTTTGCAATTGGCACGCGAAGACTTTGAGATTGTCAAGGTAATCGGAAGAGGCGCATTCGGCGAGGTATGCGTCGTAAAGATGCGAGGCTCCGACAAAGTTTTTGCAATGAAAATACTGAACAAGTGGGAGATGCTCAAACGGGCGGAAACGGCTTGCTTCAGGGAGGAACGCGACGTTTTGGTGTACGGAGATCGAAGATGGATCACGAATCTTCATTACGCCTTTCAGGATGACAATAATCTGGTTCGTTGACCAATCTTTTCCAAAATCATTATTTAAGGGGTTATATACAGTTGTGATGGATGAAAAAAGACATTTTTTTTTATTGCATATTCTTTGAGTATATACTCTCGAGAATACTCTCGCAAAATTTCATAACGATCGGGGCATTAGAACCGACTCGATGTAAGTTGAAATATATTTATTTGAAATATGAAAGAAACAAACTTGAAACTTTAAACGCGATTATCTCAGAATCTTGTTTTTTTCGAAATTACCTTTGCGGCGGACACGATTAATAAAAAACTATTGATCCGATCAACACCAAATTTGTACCACTTATTTATTATGATAATAGCTAGTCGCTGAACGAAGGATTTTCAATTTTTTTCAAAACTTTTTTTTTTTTGAGCAAAAAATCGAAAATGTTATACATTGAAAAAGTACATTTTTTGTTTACAACCGTCGCCATTTTTTTTTAAATCAAAATTTTTACAAATCCTTCGTTCAGCGACTAGACAATACAATATACTAACGGATTTTTTTTTGAATTTTTGATTTCGGATGAACCGTTCTCAAGATATAATGTCCACCGCAAGTCACGTCGAAAAAAAGGCGTTCCTGGAATTCGCCTATAACTTTTTTATTATTTAATATTTTTCGATGGAAAAATTTCAACAAGTTCTTAGAAACCTGTAGTATTCGACGTTGACAAAAGATTTTGAATTAATATTTTTTATGGTGTCAAAAAAAAATCGAGAAAAATTCATCTTTTTGCGCGGTACAACCGTATATAACCCCTTAAGGACCCCTGGAAAATTAAGGCTTTCGAATACATACACCTAAGAACGTGTACTTTACGTTGTTTTTTTTTTTTTTTTTTTTTTTTTTTCCTTTTTCGTCTTTCCTTTCAGTATCTTGTAATGGATTACTATTGCGGCGGTGATTTGTTGACTCTACTGAGCAAATTCGAGGACAGGCTACCCGAGGACATGGCACGTTTTTACATAGCCGAAATGGTTCTTGCGATCGGTTCGATACACGATCTCCGTTACGTTCATCGCGACATAAAACCCGACAATGTTTTGCTGGATGCTCACGGTCACATAAGATTGGCGGATTTTGGCTCGTGTCTTCGATTATACGAGGACGGTACTGTTCAGAGTAACGTAGCGGTCGGCACCCCGGATTACATATCGCCGGAAATATTGCGAGCGATGGAAGACGGACAGGGCAGATATGGTCCCGAGTGCGACTGGTGGTCCCTCGGTGTTTGCATGTACGAGATGCTGTACGGCGAAACGCCCTTCTATGCCGAATCTCTAGTCGAAACTTATGGAAGAATCATGAATCATAAGGTAAAACGAGTATTTATATCCCGAAGCTTTGATCGGGGAAAAGGATACATTTTTTTTTGTTTACGGGGATTTGGGAGGTCCGATAAGAAGAAAATTTTACGAGGATATTGTTTATGAAAATAAGTGACATTGAAAATCGGAGACTGCTGATTTTTCATAATAGTCTAGTCTGTTCCGATGAAATTTCCAAAATTTATATCTCTAAATGCACCACCAGTTTTGAGTATCGTCGACATACGGGACATTTTTTTTACACTAATATGGGGTCTCAGGAAAAAAATCATTCCGATGTGTTTTAAGCGGAGGATATTGGTAAACATTTTTTTTTCTTCAACCATGGCCCATTTCATGAAAAACGAAAAAAAAAAGAGCAGCCTACTTCCTTGAAGCATCGTTATCCGCGACGAATGAACATTCTAATGATATGAATTTTGGAAATTTGTCCAATCGTATTTGACGACATTGTATCGACGATTTCAGAATTGTTTTGACTTCCCTACGGAAGATATATACAATGTTTCTGAGGAGGCGAAGGATCTCATGAGAAAGCTGATATGCAGCTCGGAAATGCGACTGGGACAAAATGGAATTGATGATTTTAAGGTAAGCTGACGAACGATTCTCTGCTATCGATGCTTGGTTTTTTTTTTCAAATTTGCCATACAAGCCAAAATCTTTTTTTTTTTCCGTAAAATACAATCCAACGGGATTTTTCTATCGTAGAAACATCCTTGGTTCGAAGGCGTGAATTGGGAAACTCTCAGGGACAGTACAGCGCCTTATATCCCCGAGGTATCATCGCCAACGGACACGTCGAATTTCGATGTCGACGATACGGACGTTCGTAGCTCGGACGCCGTTCCACCTTCCGCTAATTCGGCATTCTCGGCTCTTCATCTGCCATTCGTGGGATTTAGCTTCACGCAGGGAAGGTAAAGAGACTCGGCGATGATTCATTTTTCGAGAAATATTTTAATGAAAAAGAAAATAACCCCCCACACCCCCTTTTTGGAATCGTTCGAATTCATCGTACAGCTGTATATCGGATCTCGGCTCGTTACCGGTAATGCCGCAGAAGGACAAAAGCATGAAAATTCTGGAAGAGGAGAATGCAAGATTGTTGGAAACGATAGAGGATCTGAAGAATCAGGTTGGCGTTGGTCTAGCATCGCCGACAATCTCGCCGGATTCGAATAACGCGACGAGAAAGTTGCAGGACGAAATTAACACGCTTACGAAGAGAAACGGAGGTGAGTAAACAAAAGCAAAGCTTTTTGTGCCAAAAAAAAAAATCGAAAATCTCAAATGAGAGATCGTTCAAAATGCTACTCTGGTCATACGAACAAATATTCATGTATAAAAAAAAAATCCTAGAAAAGTCCTATTTTTTACATACTCGTTTCATTTTGGAGTAAAACGCATCGCAAACCTGAAATTTTTTTTAAGATTTTTATCCCAATACTTGTTATCACAACCGTTGGTTTTTTTTTTTTTTTGCTTTTTCGGTCGGTTTAAAATGATCGCAAAGTCATTCTAAGCGAAAAATTTTCCACGTAGACGAATCGATATTTATCCTTTCTTTTTTTTTTTCCCCCTTATCAACTAGAATTGGAAACACAATTGAAGTCGATGGAATTGCCGCGTGAAATGCGAATAATGGACAACGGTGATTTGACAAAATTGCACGAGCTCGAGAAGCTCGTGCGTCTGTTACGCTCGGAGAAGGAAGAGGCGATAAAGGACAAGCTGGATTATCAGGAAAAATTGAAGCAACAGGACAAGGAGCTTAGGGACGCCCTGACGCAAAGAAAGCTCGCAATGGCCGAATATACCGAGGTAACGGACAAATTGTCGGAATTACGTCAGCAGAAGCAAAAATTGTCGAGACACGTGCGCGACAAGGAGGAAGAGCTCGAGGTTGTCATGCAAAAAGTCGATAGTTTGCGTCATGATATAAGAAAAGCCGAGAAATTACGGCGTGAATTGGAGAACCGAGTCGAGGAAGCGATGGCCGAAACGAGCAAGGAGAGAAAATTGCGCGAGCGCAGCGAGGAATATTGCAAGCAGATGCAGGATGAGACGGAAAAAATACGTCAGAGAACTTCGGGCAACGACGCGAGCACGAATCATGCATTAGCGACACAGGAAATTAATCGACTGAAGGCGGAAGTTGAGAAACTCGAGGTTCAGTACAACGAGAATTTGAATCAGCAGCAGTCGCGTTACAACATAGAAATTCGTGGTATACAGGAACAGCTGCACGAGAGCGAGAACAGGCGGGAGTTGCTCGAACGTGAGGTTCAATTGACGAAAGAAAAATTGGACGCCGCGAGATTGGAGAATATAACGGATAGCGAGGAAACGATAAACGAATTGAATCGACGCCACGAGAGAGAGAAAATAATGCTCGCCGAGGAGAATAAAAAATTGATAATTGAGCTTGGCTCGGTAAACGACAGCGTCTGTAGAATACAGGGCGAGAGAAGGCAGCTCGAGGACGAATACGAGGAATTGAGAAACAAGAAGGAGGCTATAGCGCAGTGGGAAGCTCAGATAACGGAAATAATTCAATGGGTCTCGGACGAGAAAGATGCTAGAGGATATTTACAGGTGCTTTTACTTTTCTTTTCTTTTCTTTGTTTTTTTGTAATATTTACACTAAAAATTTGTCGATTATTCGAGTTTGTCGAGGCAAAAATCATTTTATTAATTAATATTGAACAATAATCGATTTTTCGTGCGAAATTTGATACATTTTTGTTGTTGCGTATATATATGTTGCATTCCACGTCAACTCAGCCACCCCGTTTTTTTTATTGTCTCGAAAAAATTATTCAGTATGGGCATTTCAAAGGACAATATATCCATGATATTTTACCAATATTTCATCCCCCCAGTATTTTTGGTTCTCGAGATAATGATTAATGAAGTCTCAATTTTATAAAAATCATAACTTCGTAACTACTGATCGGATTTAAACGATTAAAAGAAGAATCTTTTTTATTTTTTTTGCCCTTTTCGAAAAAAAATATGTCATCATCGGATAAAATCTCATTAGACAGTTTTCGGGGTAAACTAACAAAAAACAATTTTTTCCTCGTCACTGATGCCTTGTTCCATTTTGAAAAAATCCTGCGGAGTTGTGTATTGCCTCCCTCTATCAAAAAAAAAAATACTGAGTAGAATTCCGATTGGCCCTTTCGTGGAAAAAAAAAAAAATCGAAAAATTTCCCCGAAAACTGTCTAATGAACTTTTCTTTGATGACGGCATATTTTTTTTTCAAAAAGGGCGAAAAAAATAAAAAATCTCGAGAACCAACAATAGTGGGTATTATACATATATTATACATATATAATAGTATTATATATATATGTATAATACAATAGTATTATACATATATGTATAATATGGTGAAACTCGTGAATTTTTTTGCTCATTCGATATTCGTAATGATAATCCGAATGAATGATTGCAGGCACTGGCTACGAAAATGACGGAAGAGCTCGAGTTCCTTAAGCACTCGGGCAGTGTCGGAGGCATCGGCAGTAGTTCGACGATGACCGACAAAAATTGGCGCAACCGAAGATCCCAAAAATTGGATAAAATGGAGCTACTAAATCTGCAGAGCTCGCTGCAGAGCGAGATACAGGCGAAACAAGCTATTTCGGAAGAGCTCACGAAAACACGATCGGATCTCATCGCGGCTCAAAAGTACGTTATTTTTTTTTTTCTCTCTCTCTCTCTTTCACGATTGAAACCATTTTTTTCAGACTAAACCGTTTGATAATTTCTTTTTATCGCTCAAAGTTACTCAATTGTCGTTGATTATCGTTGAAAGTTAAAAATAATAAAACTAGCTAGAAATTTTATTCAAGTACATTAATTAATTATAAATAATCGAATCAGCTTCACAAGCTTCGACGATTGATTTCTATGAAAAGTCAAAAATTCATCGGCATACTTTCTCATAGACTCGGTGAAAGAAGGAAAATAACGGACTGTCAATGCGGAAATTACGTTTGCAGACAATTTCACGTGTAGGCTCTTGAGTCGTTTTAAAAGGTTCATGAATAAATTTACATTCTGGAGCTGAAAAAAAAAGCCTTAAATATCATAATATTTTGATTCCCAAAAATATTAGATACTCCGGCGTAATAAAATTGGCTTTCACACGTTTTATTTTACGTAATTTTTTTGTTTTCCTCCAGGGAACTTCGAGACTTTAGGCAAAGATTGGACTCGATGTCGCACGACATGAAGAGAAAGGAAATACAGATCAAAGAGTTGCAGACTCGTCTCGACTCTGGCGATGGTTGTAAGTACAATAAAAATTGTAATGTCGAACGAAATTTCGTGATATCGGAAATATCGAAAAAACGAATTTACGAGAATGTCGTATTTATAGTTTTCACACGAGCAGCGGCTATACACGCTGTTTATGTAATTTTCAAACATCTCGGTTTCTCTAGCTGGCTATTTGGGAGGTAGATCATTTCTTTTTTTTTTTTTTTAACATTTCCGTTTTTTTTTTTCTTAAAATTTCCTTATGCTTTCTTTATATACACAGTATAATATATATATATATATCATTTTTTTTTTAATCATGAGTAGAAGTTTGAATGAGAGTTGTAAATTCCGAGATTCGCAACAGTATCAATTATGAGCAGATATTTAACTCGTACTTTCGGGAATATTTTTTTTTTGTCAGCATTTAATTCTTAAATAAACGAGCATTTGATAAATCGGCCAATCGACACTCATTGAACAATTGAACGTGTATGTTGTTAATTAATCATCGATCAATTGACAGTTATAACGGTTAATGAAGCTTGGATCAATGCCAATAGTCAACGAGGTATATCTTCGTTTAGTTTTTTCAATGAATATTGAACGGACGAGAATTCGTAGAAATTGTTTTGAAAAAATTGATCATCGATTTGTCTAGTATGAGCCGTATTACCTATCAATTTCTACGATAATCGTGCGATCTATTCGACTGACAGAAAAAAAAAGGACGAGAAAAATAAATAAATGATCCTGTTGCGAATCTTCAAGCATGCGAAAAAAATGTTTACGATTCCTCTTACAGGGTAGTAATTTGTATAACTCGTGTATATATACATATTTTTATGGGTGATACTGAATTTCTCGATTAGTTGTTGCATGCATTTATTTATTTATTTTTTTTTTTGTAGTAATTTAGTGTAAAAATATATGTCGGTTGTATCGTTTATTGTTACTGTATCTAGAGTTTGGTTTTTATAACGACGAGTCGTCGTTCATGCGACAACAAAACTCGTCGTGGTATCGTCCAATACGTAAATTGAATTTTACTGGTAAGAAATCCATGGTATACCAATGATCCACCGAAAAATAAGAAGGCTGAATATTTTTTTTTTATAATTTTACTACATATATATTCCAATGTTTGTTTATTATTTTCGTAATGATCCAAAAGGATTCGACGACAGAAAACAGATACGCACGAGTATTTCAGGTAAAATGTGCAACGATTTGGGAACGAGTGTAATTATCGTTGGTTGTGAAATATTATGATTATTTCCGTGATGAATCGGAGAAATTGGAAAATCACGGAAATAAAAGTATCACCGAATATCACGATTTCGTGAGATACTTCACAGAAAAAACGATATATCGGTTGCCGATACCTCTTTTTTTTCGGCTGTGGTAAATATTCGACGGAGAATTTTGCAACGTTAGCGACGAGCTTTACGGACGACAGATCAATAATTGTCGAAATTTCGTTGCAAATAAAAATGAGATAATTAGGAATGAAAAATGAAGTTTTTCTTTTGCGCGGAAAGTTATTGGGATTGTTTTTCGGGATAAACAACAAAGTCTCGTTATCTTCGTGATCGAATAAACCAATCCGATCTAAGAAACTAGCGCGGAGGAGACGGTTTCTGGATAATCGTAATGAAAATATGAGAAAAAAAAAATTTTTGGCTCCGAATTTCGAATAAAGAAATGAAGTTAAACAAAAAAAAGTAATGTATAACAGTCCGATATTTCGGTATGCAGTTTCAATTGCGTGGAGTCTTATAAGAGCTTATCATTTTTACGAGAAGTAAATTAGACAAATCCATTATCAATTGTTTTCATTAGTTCGACGTGAAATCATTGAATTGAATTATTATTTAATTAATGAATCGAGTGAGCATTCAATTATTCGCTCGAGGGAGCAATAAATTGATAAATATCGAAAATCAGGGTCGCGATACGATGTCGTTTAACCATTGAGGTAGTCCTTCCATGAAGATGGTTTAAACTGTGCCACTTCGATTTTTAATACATTCCAGTCCATTTATTTACGGATATTTTAGCTAAATAAAGGTCAAGTATGGTCTACCGGATATTAGAAAACAAAGCTGGTTGTTAAATATCGGGAATTTTAGTATAGGCACTATAAGTATCAAAAAAAAATTTGATTTCTCATTCACTGACAGGCAACACTTTAGTTTCTGATATAAAATAAACTTCGGTGAAAGGACAGTCACGCAGGTGAATTCTGAAAGATTGCTCGTGTAAATTTCGCATTTCCACCTTAATTATCATTTATTTCCAAAACTTTTCATTATGATGTATAGAAAAATCATGAATTGTATAAAAAAGTTTTTCCGCGCAACGGAATCTACCTATTCGAATTTTTTTTGATATTTTTTATAGACCATTTTGAAGGGACTGTCAAATTGTTTACATCTCATTCACAGTCCCTCAAGTGGTCTGTAAAAATAACGAAAAAAAAAAAAAAAAATACGCGCAAAGTAGATTTCTGTATGCTTAACAACTTTGGAAATCTTTTTTTAATATAAAATGCAAATTTTGAAAGTAATTGATAGTCAGAGTGAAAATTGAAAACTGGCACGAGAGATCTTTTATAATTCATCTTCCCTTTAATTTAGCTTCCCTTCCACAGAATTTAATTTTATGCCAAAAACAAAAGTTTTATGCAATGGCGACAAAAGAAACAAAGATTTTTTTTTGACACAGTCTTATAGAAAGTGAGCGGAAAAAAACAAAAATTAATAAGCAAAGCGAGTATTCGATAAATCAATTTTAAAAAAAACTTTCAGAGATTCCATCTCGTGATCTTTCGTATGATCAAAATTTAGCTTCGTCAATAAAATCATTATCCCCGTTGTTTCAACGATTAATATTCCAAAGAGTAAAAAAAACGGATGGAGAAAAAAAAAGAAACAAACCTGCGGTCGAAAAATACTGCGTTGTTGTTGCTACTGGTAATACCAGCATAGTAACCCCGATGTCTCGGTACGGTATGCAATTCTGATTTCTAGACTACAAAGTGCCTCTGTTTATTGGGGCAACGAGCTGCGTGTGGGGCCTCTTGTTGCTCATCATCAAACTGTATTTGTGACAGCTGTTCTGCAAATCTACAAAGCAACGAGCAAAACAACGAACATCGTAACGACAAAGCCCCAACGTATCATCGTACATCAGCCGTCATCACCCATACCAGTAATGCGTTCTCCCCGAATCACAACATGTCGCTTATTAACTAGATTCGCTCCGGTCAACTCGATCATCAATCGCAATGCCGTTTCCATCGTTTCGTCGCCTGGTAAATTATAATATGAAAAAAAAAACAAACAACAACAACCAAAAAAAAAACAACAACAACAAAAAACCGAGATTGCAAGAGTGCGACTTGATCATTTTTTTTCCGATTGTTATTACAGTATTTTTTCCTTCATTTAAACACGCTGGTCGACTGTTACTTGGCCAATTAACAAAGCAACAAGAAAAAAAACTGCTATGTTTTTTATTTCTGTTTCTTTCGCGTTTCGAAAATTTTGTACAATCTAATCCCCCAAAAAACGTGATTTATTTTGACACATTTTTGCGCATTTGTCCTTCCCACCTCTATCCACCCAATCTTCGAGAGTATGAAAAAAAAAAACATTTTTGCTTCTCCGAGACATGAGAGAGAGAAAGAGAGAGAGAGAGAGAAAGAGAGAGAGAGAGAGAGAGAGAGCAAAAAATACGATCAAAGGAAAAAAAAACCATTTAACGACCCGTAACCATATCAAACTTTCTCATTTCGCAAGTTCTGTAAGTACACAGAGACTTTGTGAGTGTGTGTTCGACGAGAGGCATTTATTTTTTTTTCGTTCGAGTGCGTTTGCGAATCTTTCCTCGTCCGTGCAAGAAATAAAATGTATATATTCGTCTAAAAAAAAGTGTGATAATTCGTGTACAGTTTTAGATTTACAAAAAGAAAAGGAACGTAGAATACTGTAGAGAATCGTTTGCATGCTGTCTGTCCCAGTAGTTCTGGTTACAGTTTTTTTTTTTTTTTGTTCTTAAGAAGAATCAACGGTACAGTCAGGAAAGTCGAATATTCAATACTGTAAATTACTTTTGTATATATTTTTCAAAGGAATATTACCCTGAATGGAGGTAAGAATTGATTTGAAAATTTCTACATGATATGAAGAAAATAAATTTATAACGACAGATTCAGAGAATCATACTCAGCAACTTTTTTTTCACTAACGCGATATCCAAACAGTAAAACGTAATTGTCTAAAATTCATAAATTTGTATTTTAGTATATAACGAAATAAAAAAACTTTTGTCACTAATTTTTTAATGGAGAAATATCGTTAAATTATATTAAATCTATTAGTCAATTAAAGAAAAGCTCCATTTCTTACTTTTGATTTTATCGCATAAATTGTTTTTGTCCGATAATTATGAATTTCAAATTAGAATTGAAAGCATAAAATAAACGTGATTGAAGCAAAATTTATTGTGAATAAATGTAGTGAATGGTCGTTACTAATTTTTTTCTCTGTATGAAGCAAACATTTTTCAGCCTACGTAACCATAATTATTGTAACTGTCCTTTGTGCAAGCCACGTATCAAATCATATAGTACTAAAAAATCTTTTTTTTTTTCAAACTTCAAAAACATACCCAGCAAACCTGACCTGACTGTAATATTGTGTTTTCCTTAAAAAAAAAAACCTTTATAGCGAATTTGCGAGTGGATAGAGTAGCGCTAATTGCTTTTCAACGTAGACTTGCTGTGTATAATTATTTTTTAAATTACTCGCCGGATCTTTTGATATTTGCAGTAGACTAAGCTCGCCAATAATCTTCTCTTGTGTACCGACCAAAAACGAAATATTAATATATATTTTTTTTTTCTTTTTCACATCGATCAAGAATTCGATGTGCCTTTTTAACAATGTTAATCTGTCTGGACGCTACAAGGAGATTTTTAATACATTTTTTTTTTTTAATACAGCGAATCGAGAGTCGAACGATATTTTGCACATATTTTCCTGAAAATTTTTTAAAGTAAGCCCTCTTTGGTTGAAGAGTTCTTTTCGAGAATATAATTTTTTTTTCTTTGTAAAATGTATATTTATCCCTCGAGCCTCCTTCGCATTTGCAAAAAAAAAATATCTATTTGTCCGAAATGCTTTGACGCTGTGTTGCTTTGTTAAAAATAATTTAAAAAATATGCATATGTATTTCAGTTCTGGAACGTCCCACGTCGCAAATGTCATACCTGGAGCATTTCCTGAAGGAAACGGCTAGCAGCACTCGTCACGGGAGCGTCGATAGTGTGGAGGGTGATATCGAGGATAATCAAGCTCCGAGCATCGCCAGCAGTAAGAGCAATCTTTCCGAATTGAGTATCGTGAGTATTTTTTTTTTAATATGTAAAAATGTACGATCGATTTTCATTCTAATCCGTTAGTTGCTCAATTCATACATTGGCTAGCGAAAAAATTTTCGATTTTCCTTACATTTCGAGCTTCCGTTATTTCTCAATTATTTATAAAAAAAAGTACAACTTATTAATTACTCATAAAATAAAATATTTTACTCTATAATATACTATATATTTACCATAAAATATATTACTATATAAAATAATTACTCATAAAAGACGCGTACAAATATTGAAGATAAATTGTTATAAATGTTCAAAACCGTAATCATCTTTGTTTGTTTTTTTTTCTCTCTCTCTCTTTCCAGGATCCAACGTCCCCACTGTCGCACGAGTTATTGAACAAATCGTCCGTGTCACACGGACAAACGAGCATACAGCCGAAACCAAAGTCACATCAGTTTCTCGTTCGTACATTCTCAGCGCCGACAAAGTGCAATCATTGTACATCGTTGATGGTCGGTCTCACGAGGCAGGGTGTCGTCTGCGAAGTTTGCGGTTTCGCTTGTCACATGCCATGCCGCGAGAAGGTACCCGCTATGTGTCCGGTTCCACAGGAAAAAAGTGAGTACAGCTCAGCCTTTTGGGTTACAATTTTTCATTCTTGGTATTCGACTCATGAAACTTGAGAATATTTCGAATTTTTTCAAAAAATTTTTTTTTTTCGTCGCTCAATAGTGGTTTGAATATTAATTTAAAAAAAAAACATTTCATACAACATTTTTTTCAACTTTATGGCGTTCAACAGCAAAACGACCACTCGGCATCGATCCGACCAGAGGAATCGGCACCGCATATGAGGGTTACGTCAAAGTACCGAAGATGGGAGGCGTCAAGAAGGGTTGGGTTCGACAATTCGTCGTTGTTTGCGACTTTAAACTCTTTTTGTACGATATATCGCCCGATCGTAACGCCTCGCCATCGGTCTACGTTTCCCAAGTATTGGACATGCGGGACGAGGAATTTAGTGTCAGTTGCGTGCGCGACTCGGATGTCATTCACGCGGCCAAGAAGGACATTCCATGTATATTTAGGGTAAGTCACGAAGATATTTTACTCGAATATATCGATGATTTTTTTTTTTTTTTAATAGGAATTGTAGGAGTGCGTGATTTTAGAAAGATCGAAACGTATTTTCGAAAAAGATTTTACGTAAATCAATTTTTGAAAAACGTTTAAAACGAAAATTGGTAATATATTTTACGTTTTAACGATCGTCCATACGAAATTTAAATAGAAAAAAAAATATTTAAAAAATACTAGACGGTGCGCATCTATAATTGAAAAAATGACAAATATATTACCAATTTTTGTATTACTCCGTTGATTCGTTTATTTGCAATCTCTTCCAAAAAAAAGAAGTCGATTCTCTGAAATTTTGTTCTCGCACAGTTCGAAAATAAAATACGAATTGCCCGTCAATTCTGAAAATTTTGTTTTCCAGATTACAACGTCATTGCTGGAGCCACCAGGGTTGCGAAATCACACGTTGATGCTTGCCGATACGGAAAGTGAGAAAACAAAATGGGTCGTGGCGCTCAACGAGCTGCATCGTATCTTGAAGCGAAATAATCTTCCAAATACGACGGTACGAAGCTCCGATTTCCAAAGCTTCCAACGCACTTGTTACACTTATAACATGGTTAAATTTCTCAATTACTAATTCACACTTTCGATTACGTATATGTATATACATATATATATATATATATATATATATATATTTATAAATTATTATTAAATTTAAAGTGCGAGCTTGAATTTCCTTTTATTTTTATGCAGATTTTCCGAGCGAAGGAATTGTTGGACAGTACGCAGGCAATTATTAAAAACGTGATGTCAGGAGCGATAATAGATCCCGATCGTCTAGTCATTGGCACCGAGGAGGGACTTTTCTGTTTAGATTTAGATCGTAGTGGTGAGTTTTTCTCAAATGAAAAGATGCATATAGGAATGAATTTAAAGAGACGTTTGAAATATTTAAAAAATGGGGGTTTTTTTTTTTTTCTTTTCTTTTCTTTTGCGTTCTTTCGTAAGAAATTGCAAGAGTCGGCGAAGGAAAAAAGATATTTCTCCTCGAGTACATCACGGAGGAACAATTGATAGTTGTGCTGAGCGGTAAGCAACGTCACGTACGACTTGTGCCGGTACGAGCGTTGGACGGTGATGAGGTCGAGTGGATTAAAGTGGCCGAGACGAAAGGCTGCATAACCCTTACCACCGGTATCGTCCGGAGAAATCCTCTCACGTACTGCCTCTGCGTCGCTATTAAAAAACAGGTGAGAAAATTTAAATAAAAGAAAAAAAAAGCACCAATATCAATACGTTAATACGGGAATATACTCTCGTTAAAAAGTTGAAATAGATTGAAATTAATTAAAAGTCGCCAATCTCAAATACCTTTGTCTTTTTACGAATACGAGAATAGAACGGAAGTTGTTGACTCTTTTTGTTTTTTTGTTTTTTGTTTTTTTTATTTTTTATTTAGAACGCGTCGCAGGTAATGATTTACGAAGTAACACGAACGAAGACGCGACACAAACGAATTCACGAATTGATGTTACCGTGCCACGCACAAACGCTTCAAGTACTCTCGGAAGGACGACTCTGCGTGGGTTATCCTTCGGGTTTCTCAATCTACAGTATATTAGGAGACCATCATCCCATATGTGAGACCAAAAGAAAATTTTTTTTAAATCCCGATCGAACGAAAAAAATTATATACCGTCGTTTCGATATTTGCCAATTGCGACCTTAAATTTCACGTGATCCTTCGATTTCAGCATTGGTCCACGCGGAAAATACTTTGCTGGGATTCCTGACTTACAGTGCCGTGGAGGCGTTGCGATGCATAGAATTGCCTCGCGGTGAATTTTTATTGGTATTTCATACACTCGCAATTTTCGTCGATAGTCAGGGAAGAAAGAGTCGCGATCGCGAGATGATGTATCCCGCTGTTCCAACTGCAGTCAGTGAGTTACTCCCTAAATCTGAATGAAAATCCGATTTATATATATATATATATATATATATTTTTTTTTTTTTTTCAAGATCGCTATCGCGGTTCACACCGGTCAACTTGATTCTGATTTATTTAACATCGTATCCTTGACATGGAAAAAAATGTAGCGATGGATTTGACAAAAATATGTAATAATTTATGCCGATGTCCCTAACCACGTGGATTTTCATAAAATTTGTTGTTTTTTTTTAGGTTTTTTCGAAACTATTTGTCGTTTAAATATTATAAGCACTGATCGCCCGAGCTTTGCACAGATTTTACCAGTGCGAACCACACCGTAGATAATTTAATTTTTTTTTCAGATCGTTTAATTTTTTTCAGATAATTTTTCCAAACCCGATAATTCAAGCGTATCAATAAAATTTTATATTTAAAACGAATTTCAGGCTATTGCGAAGGCTATCTTCTAGTCTACAGTGAGACTCACGTTGATGTGTTCGATTGTACTACCGGCGATTGGTTGCAAACCATCAACGTTAAGAAAGCCCGACCATTGAATACTTCGGGTTCTCTGACGACATGCATGATCAACGATATGCCACACGTCATTTATCTGAGTAATTTGCACCAACGTAAGTTTTGAAACACCGGCATCTCGATAATGTTAAAAAAAAAATAATTTTAATCAATATTTTTTTCGAAATTAATATAATTTTCATTGAAAATTAATTTTTTCGGATTTATGGGGGATGTAATAAAAATTTCAAAAACGATAAAAAATTTTACATAACATTAGTCAAACCTTCGCAGTTCTCCGTGCATTGCTTTTTTTTTCTTCTTTTTTCAAATTGCACCCAATGAAGATAACACTCTCGTTTTATCTGTGATTGTAATTATGCATTGCTGATGAAATTTTCGTTACTCGACAGGGGAATTACTGAATCTTACGCCATTGGACGCTAGTGGTAGACAAATGACGAGACCAAGAAGACGATTCTCACTGCGAGAGGGTAATCGAGGTGCTCGACCAACCGATAGACGATCGAAAATGATATCGGCACCAACGAATTTCAATCACATCAGTCACATGGGACCTGGCAATGGAATACAGGTACACACACATATATATATATGAGGGTGTTTTAAAAAAATC
This sequence comes from Rhorus exstirpatorius, assembly GCA_963564615.1. Lineage (NCBI taxonomy): Eukaryota > Metazoa > Arthropoda > Insecta > Hymenoptera > Ichneumonidae > Rhorus > Rhorus exstirpatorius. Next base: position 32,855,200 of record OY751316.1, on the reverse strand, counting down.
GATTTTCCAACGGGCCACACCTGAAATAGTCAGTTTAGGTAGAAAAAAAAATTGATGTTAAAAGATGAGAATTTTAGGTCGAATGGAAAATTCGCCGCATTTGTTTTTTCATTTTTTTTTCTCCCCTTTTTATCGAATTTTTTATGAGCAATTGCTGGTACATTAAGATGCTCTTAGAATTTTAACTCTTCGGTAGATATTTAATAGGGGCGTCTAACGAATTTTCCGATTATTTTATTCAATCGAAACACACAAAAGCATGATTTTACTCAAATTTTATTTCTAGAATTAAATTAATTTTTTTCATTCAGTGACGTTTGTTGGCAATAGCGATACTGACTCTTTCTTTTGACAAGCGGTATACCGCTCAAGATGAAAGCTGACAATTTGAAAAATGTATTGCCTTTGATCTTCGTCTTTTGTCAATAATATTTTAAAATCCTGTGCCAAAGAAAACTGCACTTTCGGCAGTATCGTTAACTACTCTCAAACCCTGTAAAATTTCCATACATTTGATATACGATGCCTCTGTTTTCCATGATTCTGGACTTTCGTCAAGAAAAACGCGAGACAAATTATACTGATTGAACAAAAACAGTGATTTTTTTTAGTAATGAAATTACTCACACCTTTGTCAAGAACTGTGTCTCACAATCAGCCTCATCGGCTACAACTCGTGTTTGGACTGTCCGTGCACCCTCTCGTTCTTCAATGGCATGAGCCATTTTTATTTTTTTTTCCTTGCTGCAACAGTCGACAAGTTGGCTACCGAACGGCAGTCAACTGCTATGATGGGACGGGCACTCGGAACAAATCAAAGCAACGGAACTTCAGCCACCAAGTTCATTTTTTTAACAGAAGTTTATTTAAGATTTTATTCAATTTTTAAATTGATACCCAAAACGAAAACGGTTTTTTCACTAATCGTGAACGATAGTTTTGAAAAATAGTGAAATAATAACGTTCAAATCCGTTCGAGACCCAATTTAAACTTGAATCAGAATGATAAAATTCTAAGAGCATCTTATTCAAGACACAAACCGATCCGCTGGCAGCTGTGAGCGCAAAAAAATTTTTTTTTCCAGCAATTTGTTCATCATAAATTCGATAAAAAGGGGAAAAAAATGAAAAATCAAATGCGGTGGATCTTCCACTCAACCGAAAATTCTCATCTTTTGATATAAATTTTTTCTCTATCTAAACTAACTATTTCAGATGTGGCCCGTTGGAAAATGGGATTTTTTTTTTAACACTAATAAACATTATATATAATTTTTTTTCTTGCATTTTTCAATTGCATGTATTTGAGAATAATACATAAATTCAACAATCTGATAAATTTAATCATCCTGCAGATCCAACGACTTCTGGATTTACCAACAACACTGGAAACAGCGGATCAACAACAGTATTCTGGTCATCACAGCGGAACTCATTTGCACGGAAATCCACAACAACGTGTGAGTAAATGATTTTTCAATCTTCCAAGAAAGAATTTCATGAATTTGCGATTTAAAAAATTGCACTCAAAGTCATTTGACGTCTCGATAAATTTCAATTTGATAATTACAGTTTTACGGTTCGGCGCTTCAAGCACCGAGTAAGCCTGCGCCACTACCCCCGAGGCACCCACCATCGGACACTCGTCGACTTAGCTCTCACATGACCCGAAATTCCGGATACTCACCGCAAAATGGTAAATCAAATTGACAAATCATTCGAGGGCGAGTGAAAAGAAATAAAAAAATAAAAAAAATTATACGTTTCAATTGAAAAGTCTGAAACTACGGTAATACTTGAAATTTTTGTTTGTCGTATAAAAATTTCAATTTAATTCAATTTATTTATTTCGAACGTATGCAACGGTCATTCATTGAAATGAAATATTGTACTCGAAAAAAAAAAAAAATACTCAAATGTAATCCTAGTTTCATCCTTGTTGGGAAAGTTTGAAAAAAAATGTAATTAATAGAATTTTTTTTTTTTTTTTTCTTTAAGGTTCAACATCATCCAGAAGGGGCCCAGCGCCGCCGCGACCGACGGCTACACCTCCGTCATTACCGCGCACTCCCGTGGACCAAGTTGATTCGGAATCGCTGCACATGCGATCGCACACTCCACTGTCCCTCGGCAGTATTGCATCTTTACAAGACAAGGTTTGCACAAATTTCATCACGAAACAAAACAAAAAAAGCGAACACTCTCTTTCGCAATCTTGACTCTTCGATCGCAAACCGAGGGTTTATAAAATTATTTGCCCGCTTCGGCAATAAACTGACAAGAAAAATTCGAACTCAAAGAAGCAAAAAAAAAAAAGACTCCTCCATCACGAAATAGCATTAATAATCGACGGTGTTGGCTCTTCAGGCTCGTACAGCAACATTTCTACGGCAATATTTTTTATTTGCGATAAAAAAAAAATACTAAAATCCACGGACTATGAAAAACGAGCGCTGAAATTGAAAGGAAAAGGAACGAAAAAAAAAAGGGGGATAAATCGTTATAATTTGTTTTACAGCAAGAGCATGCGTCTGGTGGAAGTCCTCGTCACTCGATAGCCTCGAATAATAGTTCAAATCCATCGACACCACCGAGTCCGGCTCACGATCATGGCTCTTCGTCATACGACTCATAAAAGAATTTTACCTGTCGTTAATGGAGGGGAAAAAAAAAACAAACAAACAAACAAACAAACAAATATTTAACGCGACAAGACCGTCGAACGCGTTGACATCGTTGACATCGCAGCCCAGGTACGGAATATATTGCGTGGGTCGCAATTTTAAAATTTTTTAAAAATTTAATTATTGGACAAAATATATCTATGGTTCTGACTAGGACGGAAAAGGAGAGAAGTATATATATATATAAAAAAAGAGGGTGGAAAAAAAACAAAAGAAAAAAATATATATGTAACGATATAGGATCGCGAAACGATGCCGAACAAAAATTCGTGCGCGTAAAAACCAGTTCGGAACTGAAAGAATTTTTGTTGTTTTCAATAATTGTCCTGCGAAAGTGACGCAGAGATCTAGTGCAGGATCCTAGTGAAATTTCACGACGGTACCGAATTACGAGAAAAAAAAAAACGCGGGAATTTCCAAGAGTCTTAAAGCGGTCTTCGTTTTTTTTTTCCTTTTTTTTATTTATTTTTTACGTCACACTCGAACCCGACCCAAATTTAGAGGTGTAGTACGTGTTAGTCTCGGAGAGTTTTTTTTCCTTTTTTTTTTACTTTTTAAATTGCTGCCTTGTTCAACGTGTAACGACACGCGAACAGAACAATCGTCTGCAACGCTCGTTTTCGAGCGTAATATTCAACTGTTGGTTTTTTTTTTTTTTTTTTTTCTTTTATCCGGCGCTTTATTGTCATATATAATTGATCGAATCGATGAAACAGTGATTGTACATAATTGATAAATTTAAGAATTTAGAAGAGAGATAATCGGCTTTTAAACTCAAGATTCTTGTGTTTACGCTCCTTTCGGTTCGAATTCATTTTTTTAATCTTTAATTTTTGACGGGAATTAGATTTATTGGAAAATGGACAGTCGACATTCGGGGTTTACTAGCAAAAAAATTAAAATAAAATAAAATAAAACATAATAATCTAACGTAATCGGGGAAAAATACCAGTCAAATTATATATCTAGCAATAAAATTAAAAGAAACGAAAAAAAAAAATTAACTTTACTCGAAACTTACCTACTTCTCGAGAGCCTAGGTACAAATATCTTAGTACAGATTTTTCTTTTACATTTTTTTTTTTTTTTTTTTTTTTCGATACATCTAAGCGAATAATAATATTCGACAATTTTTAGAAGAGTATCGTAATAAATTTAATGAAAATAAATTCATTGAATGCCTTATGATTGAAGATGAAATTAAAAAAAAAAAATTGAATAATTAACGGAATCGAAAATAACGAGCATCGTGAAATATGTTTAGCCAATGCGAGCTTATGAAAAAAAAAAACTATCGTCATTGGGCATTTTTCTCGCTCGTGAAAAAAAAAAAAAAACCAAACCAAACCAAACCTGGTAGAAAAATATCGACTAATGCTGAAACATAAGAGAAAATGGAAACGAGTCAATATACGATCCTCCTAATGGTCTTGGGAGTTAGTGCCGAACGTGATTTTTCTCACGACAATTAATTAAGACCGTTGTTCGTCTAGGCTTAACACAATTCTGGATATTCGATATCCCAGAGTTTTTTTTTACCAGGAAAAAAAACGACAATTTTAGAGTTTTTCTTTTATACGCTGTTATTGAAAAGTTTTTTTTTTTTTTTTTTACGAGAATCTCGTAGATCGTACCCCGTAACCGTGATAATCGTCGTTTATTTTTTATTTTTCAAACAATCGTAAAATTTCGTGTTTGCTCTTTTTTTTTCTCTTATTATCCGACTCAATCATATTTTTTACACGCTGATCCTCGTCTCTACATCGAATCCATATTGTAACTCAGACGTTTGTATACGCTTGGGAGGGGAAAAAAGGCGAATTTTTACTCATCGTTTATGAACGACCCGAAGAAATAGAGATTTGAATTTTATTTGAATACATAAATGAATAACAAATACCCGTTGTTACGAAAAGTAGTGTCAGGCTCGAATAATCGACGACAAGAGACGTATAATATGTGGCTTCCGATGAAAAATGAACAAATAAAAAAGAAAACAATACTATAGCCCTTAAATACGTGTCTTTCCACAATGTTAGAGTACAATTAAAGTAATAACGTCTTGGCCTATTGAATAGAAGAAAAAAAAAAAAAAATTGATCTCGAATAATCATAAATGCGACATATGCATTCGAGAATCCAGGATCAACGATACGTCGTTTGACGAGAGCATGTAAATCGAATGATAACGTCGTTGGCCTTTGAATATATATATATGTTTATCGAATTCTCGGCGATACGTCAACGATAATGTACTGTATGGTTTTTCGTTAAAACTCCATTTGCGAATAAACGAAATGGTAATTTCGTACGGATATGTACGTATACCAAAGCATAATGTTATTGGGTTTGGAAATGAGAATATAAAAATAAAAATATAAATAAAAATAAAATAAAACGGTTCTTATAACTATAAGCAGCTCGATAGGTGCGCGACTGTGCGTTTAGTAAGGAACTCTAATGAATTTCGTCTTTTATCATTTCGTTTTTTTTTCTTCTTTTTTTCAACAATAAAATATACCGAAATTTTTTCATTATTTGCCGGAATATGGTATAATTTCAGATTTTAAAGGTTTTTTAACATTGCATTTTGAAAAAAAAATCCAGTGATATAGCCGGGTTCCATGGAAGTATCGATCCTTGAAAAATTGTACACATGATTTTGAATGAAAATCCATCGATCCTCTCGCACGTGTTCAGTCTTGCTCCATCGTAAAAATCTTCTTTTTCTGTATGACCAAAATTTTTTTACGCTCGACTATAGTTCGTTAATGCAAAAAAAAAAAACATCGCAAACTTTACAAAGTGTAATTGCATTAAAAAAAAAAAAACAGCAGCATGATTGATAAATCGTACAAGTTCCTTATTTAACGAACAGGTCGTATGTACAAGCCACAAGTTTTCATCGATATAGAAAGCACGAGAGAAAAGAAAGGAAAAGGAAAAAAAACTGCGCCTTGTAAAGCATAATTACCGAACTACCCCATCGGATTTAACAATCCTGTATCGAAGATATAGGAAATGCCGTTAATAGATCAAATATGTTAATGTTATTATATGAAAATGTAATGCTACATATAACGCGGCACCCATTGACATTGTATAGTGAAGCTAAAGTTGACGAAAAGATAAGAAAAGAAACAAAAAAAATACTCCATATTCATTCGAAGCGTTTATAGAAAAATAAATAAATAGATCGAGTATGTATTATCACTGGCTAAATTCCAACCGAGACTCGCGTTATGATTGTTACGTCGAATTTATTGATCGAACGCTTACGAAAAAAAAAACAAATTTACAAAAAAAAAAAACAAAATTGAAAATACGATCGATTTTAGTCAGCGATGGTCCGTGCGAATAACCCGCAAACAGTTAATGTACTTATACAGAGTTTCATGTTGAAAATCCGTCGTCGTCATAAAAAAAAAAAAAAAAAATTCACGAATCGAAATTGACCCGACAGATAAAAGAAAGAAGAAGAAAAAGCCCTTCAAGCATCATTCCTTTCTTTTACAGACACCTACCCACGTTGCTCTCACGATTCAAAGATCAGAATTTCAAATCTTTCCTTTTGTTTTATTTGTCCATATATACATATTATCGTGTAAATAAGTGTGTAATACCGTGCCCGGAGGTGTCTCAGATTGCTCGCAACATCGTTAGCAAGCTTGAAGGAGAGTTTCTTTCCTATTTTGCTTTTTCTTTTTTACATATTTCTATTTGCCCTCTCCCTGAAGTAACCCGCAATGATTATAGTCTGGCAAGTGCATAATATTATTATTATTATACCAGAAATTTATACTTTTTAAATGATTAGAAGAAAAAAAAAACTTTGTAAAGATTGTCCCCAATTTTTAATCGTATTATCCTGGAGTAGGGCTAAAGCAAAATTTCTATACGAGCGACGTTCTTGTATAAATTGAAAAAAGAAAAAGTATTCCCACTTCTCAGATCCCAAAATTATGTTTAACGTAACCACGTATTACGTTGGACTGGCATTTCTTATTATCAATTGCTGATGAACGTTCTCATGCCAGTGTAATATAATATTATTAATGATAATGATGACAAACAAAAAATCTGGTCCTTATCCAGCATTTCGGGGGAAAAAAAAAAAACAGACGCATATTAATTTAGACGAACTATGAATAAACTTATTTATGACTCTTGTGCATTGTTTTTAAAGTATTTATTGATCCAGCTATAAATAACAAAGTATCTAATCGGACATTGTATTTTAATTGTAAGTTTGTGTAATTGTAGATTTTTTTTGTATTTATATATATATACATATATATATATATACATATATATGATTTTTCTTTCTTCCTCGTTTATTTTTCCTCACGTCGTTTTGAAAAAAAACGCTCTCCGCGGTGCCCAAGAAAAAAAAAGATTCGAATGAATACCTGTGGTTTATTTTTTAAATTAATTATGTTCGTTTATTTACATAATTTAATATGCAGCACAGACAAATTATATCTTAGAACACGCAAATATTGTATGTTTTTTTTTTCTTTGAAAAACCCTCCATCCTTCCTACGATTATGCGCTTTGAGAATGGAATGGGAAAGACAAAAAAATTTGACAAAAATGTTCAGCCACCGATGATAAACATTACATATCTTATTTATTTAATTTTTTTTTATTGCTATCGCCTTTTCAGGAATAGATACATTATACAATCGTAACAAATTACTTTCACGTATCTATTAATCGCTATGCATATATATATTCATTTTTCTTTGCGTCAATGGCTTCGCAAACGTATATCCGGATAACGAATAATACATTTGCCGATGATCCTCTCTAAGATGAGACTCTCTTTCTCTTCTCACTTCGGCTATAGCGCGAGACGTTCCTCAGAGATTCTTTTAGCTGTGGCTTGTTTTCCTCTTTTTGTCAATTTTTTTTTTTAAACATAATTTGCTATATTGTCGACGACTTTAGTACTCCTAGTACACGAGTAAATGGCAGTCTTTCGTTTATCCATGTATTGCAACATCGGGAAGCAAAAAAAAATTTTCTTTTGATAATTTTAGGCGATGCGAATAATTACCTATAATATCTTGAATCCGAAATCAATTCAGTCACACGGTGTGTGTACTTTGTTTTATTTTTATTTTACGTAAAAAAATCGAGAATGCGAGGAGCTAAGCAGGTTATCATGAAACTTTCTGTACAATTATTAGATTATTGGACGAAGAAAGAAAAAAGAAAAGAAATTTCTCATTCTCACCGGTATAATGTACAGAATTTTTTTATGGGCCAGAGTTTGAGTCGTGTAGGAGAAAATCCACGGATTACAGGACCCTGAGAGCGTGCAAACATTTCAGCGAGTATTTTTATTTAAAAAAATATATGGACGAATTTTCAATTTATTATAAACTGTGCGAGTATTTGAACGATAAATTTCAGTGATTCGTCAAAAATTCGGGGCAAAGATTTCTTATTAATCGTAATATTATTTGTAAGGATAAACCCAAATTTACGAAAAAGAGAAAGAGAGAGAGAGAGAGAGAAAAAAATTATGTTACGTTTTATTTGCAATTTCCTTATTATAAAAATTTCGTTCCACGGTATATATCGTTATTTTTTTCTTTTTCTTCAATCTCGAATACGTATATCCTCTTAAATAGTACTACATCGTACTTTAAAGAATATAATGATAATAATCAATATGAGTATTCTATTCAAATCATGAATCGCAGAGTGATGGAAAAAAAAATACAATACCTAAGGTATTTTATTCATTGGTGCACTAGTGTAGTATTTTTTATTGCAAAAAAAAAAAGCAATTGCAAAAGCACGCAGAGATACTTATCGTGTACGAATTACAAAAATCATTCGAACGAGTACATCGACGATAGTCGTAAATTATCATTTCAAAGTAATAACAATAATTCCAATACTAATTATTCCGATTTATTCTTAACTGATGAAAACAAAATTACAACTTCTTAAAAAAAAAAATTTTTACATTAAAATATTTCTGATTGTGCGGAAAAATTATAATTTTCTATTCGTTCCGAATAATTTCATCCCTGATCACAGAGATGAATCGTCGAATCAATCGCACGTTTCTCGCTACGATTGATTAACGAATTAGCGTAGGTGATTTAATTGACTGTATAGTGCGCGACATTCTAATAGTACGTTGTAAAAAAATATCGTAGCATAGATAGAAATTCAGATAAAGAGGAAGGTTGGAGAGAATGATCGTTAATATCGAATGAAAATAATAATAATAATAATAATAAAACCAGTCGTGTTGTTATCTCGCAATTCGGTTATCACTCGATTAATATTTAAATTTGACTAGGTTTATTTTTTTCAACAAGTAACGTCTTAAATTCGAGAGAAGAGTAGAAATTTGTATTTTGTTCTTTTTTTTTTTCGTAAAATGAAGAGGTGATGAAAAATATGGGATGTTCTCCTTCAAGAATGCAGCTGCCTGTACGAGGTGGATCATTTTTCCGTAGCTTCGTAAGAAAAAAAAAAGACATTGGATAACACGAAATGCGAAAAAAAAAATTCAGCTATATTTCAAATCCTAAGATATAATGAATTTCGTGAGCCTTTCGTAATTTCTTTCTTCAAAGGCATCTTTTGACTAATATAAAATATTACAGAAGTAAAAAAAAATTGATCTTCAACGTGTGGAGAGAAAATTAAAAAAAAAATTACAATTTGATCTCGTGTTTGGCACTCTGGGCATCCTCGAGATTCTCGAAAACTCGTTTTTTTTTCTTTCTTTCCTTCTTTCTCGATCTAACATACTCGTTAATTTCAATACAAATGCGTGTAATCGAGTGTTTCGAACACTCGAATGCTACAGCGATTGATAAAATAAATCGTGCGAAATGGAAAAAAAAAAAAAAAAAAAACGAGAATGTTAGGTAGATAAAAAAAATCGAATGAGTCGTACAAACTCGATTCTCGACTTCGCGGAGTGAAAGAAAAAAAATGTTTTCGGTGATGTAAATTTTTCTCAATATTTACCCGCCGCTTGTTGTCATGGACGTGTGTGATGAGTTTCACATATTTATCTATTTATCATAGTTATTATTATCATTATTAATATTATATATATATATATATCGCCAGAATCTTGAATTACGATAATCAGCCGTATAAACGAAGTACAACAGCGGTATTATCGATTTACTAATTCTTTTTTTTTCTTCTTATTTCTTCGTTTTTGTTTTTGTTTTTTCTTTTTAGCAATCTAGAGTGTTAACTGCAAAAATTTCAAAACAGGCATTAACACGGTCTATGGATCGGGCAAATCTCATTTTCACAAACCTTTTTACCGTCAGTGAGTGATTTTTCTTTTCTTCTCTTTTCATTTTTTCAGTCTCCTTGCGGCTTCGATTTGTAGGCAATACAGCAAATACCGACGAATATGCAAAAAATGATTTACTCGCGAATGCGGTTCGAATCGTGTTTGAAGAAAATTAAAAATTCTTCATGTTCAGACACGATTCGTCGTATGTCGAAGCATTTTTATTTTCCATCCGTCTTCATATTCGTCGGAATTGCTTTTAATAACGCTATTAAACTTTGCCCGTATGTTCAACAAAGTATTTTTTTCTTTTTTTTTCATTTCTTTTTTTCTAAATTCTTATTATAAGGTAGACACTGCCCAATGTTAAAGTGAACAGTGTCACAAGGAAGGCATTTATCTCGTTTTCATTTTTCTTTATCTACGAATAATATAATGAGGCAACCGCGTTCAAGGATGCTCCAAGAAATATTCGTTCACGAATTTCTCAACGATCAGCTTTTTGTTTTCGGCTGTTTTTTTTTTTTTTGTCTTTTCTCCTTTCTCTCATTTGCTTCTTCTTTTTCTCCTCACTCACGCATACAATTTTATCCCGAGAGATTTCCGAGACATTATTCTCACTCATTTTTCTTTTTTTTTCTTTTTTTTTTTTTTACTATTTTAATTTTATTATTTTTTTATTTTATTATTTATTCCGTCAAATCTAAACTTTGTTCGCTCCGACGTCATGATAAGGGATGAAAAAAAAAAATATCCCCTCAAAACGTATGACTTCTGCGGCATTTTAAAATGTTACCCTCGCTGCCATCGCGATTGGCCAAATGTTACAAGGACGTGTCGGAGGGCGGTGTACTCTCTTGATGGCTTACGTGGCTCAGCGAATGCTGCAGAGCGTCAGGTGTTAGCCACTCTTTTGGCAGGCATCGTTGGAGAAATGGGACGCAAGAACTGAAGTACGCCAAGCGATTGACCCAACCGGGAATTTCCTGACCACAGAGAATCTGCAAGAACGTTTTTTTTTTTTTTTTCTTTCTCCATCGCTTAAGAGGTAAAAATAGTTTGAATTCGAATGGTTCGAAGTTTTGTGAATTAAAAATTTTTTTTTTTTTTTTTTTGAGCAATCGATAAAAAGTCCTGTATCAGTTGGCTGCTAAAATACCTGTGTCAGTTGGCTGCTAAAATGATTGCAATTTTTATTCATGAGATGATAGCGATCGCCACGAAAATCTTTGCCCAATTCACTGACGATTCTCGCGACGTCCTCCTCGGTAAAATCCGTATATCCGATGTGCACGGATTGCCTGAAATGAATTTTCATACAGCTCCAAATCGATATTATCATTTATATTGAGCTGATTGATTGTAATTGACGAATAAAGTTTCAATAATTTGTATTTCTTCGGTTATTAAATCGTCTTTTTTAATTCGAATTCAACGAATTTTTATACCTAAATCTGAATTGTTCGCCAAGCTCGTCCGTGTCTCTTGGTGCAATTTCGAAGATTCCCGAGATCGGAAGCGTATGACCACCATACGCATATTCTGATAAAAAATTCAGTCATATTTTATAGTTGACGATGCAGTTTTTTGTTTTTTGTTTTTGTAATTTTCGATTTTTCATTATATTTATTTCGTTACGCACCGACTCCATAAATTTCGACACCCGAATGGAAGACTCCCAATCCAATGGGTGTTGTATACTCATTGATCCAATACTAAAAATAACGTACAGCGAGGGACCATCAATAATACGAATCCCAATGAACAAATGGCTAAAAAAGTTTTTCCGAAAAAAAAAAAAAAATTACAATCTATTTTCACTCTCACCATATCATAAACATTGAGGACGATCGGCTCGCGCGCCATTTTTGGAATGAGCTCCTCGCTATCCTGCGGATAACCCAGACAGCTGGGAAACGAGAGATTACAGCCGAGACCTGACGAAAACATCACAGAGATACTTTGTACCTGAACGGTTGACCTGACGGAGCGCTATCTAAGTTCCAGAGCACCTAATAAGCAAATACCAATGTCGTCTAGTTACTCTGCCCAACAAAAAAGAAAATTCATCAATCTAAGAGCTCGAGTCGTCATACAATCTGTAGTAGCAACATCCGTTACATGCCAACTAATTCGTTACAATTACTCGCTATATATACCCCAAGACCAGAAATGAATACTCGTTTAAAAAAAAAAAAAAAAGCAGCGTTCGTTCATTTCTTTTATAATTAGTTTGTCATTGATTATTCTAGAAAACTGACTCGCGGTATAACCGCATATGTTTTCTCTTTAATCCCTGATATGAATGATTCTCTTTCAATTTGCATTTCATGGGAAAAAAATTCTGTAACGTTACTTTCTCTTTACGCCTAGCTTGGTTTTTTTTTCACGCAACATTTTAGAAAAATAATCATTCACGCTATGGACTAGAGTTGATGCGTTTGCTTCGCAAAATAAATGATAATAAACAAATTGTCCGGGGAAAATAAAGAACGAATGCCTTATTCAAAGTAACGAGAGATATTCGACACTGCATAAGACTACAACTATTTTTTTTTAAATATTACAATCGAAGCAAAATTTCCAGGGAAAGCATTTTGGGGGTTTTTCTTTGCTGCACATTCTGTCAAGATTGATTTATCACACACTTTATGTCTCGAACTGCACTCTGCATAAGGAATATGAAAGGTAAACTAGCCCAAGTCTCAAGGTTACATCAATGGGAAAAAAAAACAGTTCAAAAAATAAAGGAAAAAAAAAAATAAAAGACTGAGCTGTCTGAAAGAGGCTGTGGAGATATTCAATGTTTAATGACTATCACTGATGTTCACAACGGTAATCACACTAACAATAATAATAATAATAATCTTTTCTTACCTTGTTTTTTGTCTTCAATAATGCCACATCCCTTACGAAATTTTTATAGATGTGTATATCAATATGTATATATATTTATATATGTATAATATGTAGGTATATATATATATATATGTATATAATTTTTTTCTTCTTCAATGGTTAATTAAAATCATGTCGAGCCGATATTATTCGTTTTCCTGTGTATCCCACACTGAGCTCGAGTGAAAAATGTTATAAGGAGTACCGAGAATAAATTCACTAACGTTTGGAACAATTATATATAGATATTTTGTCCGAACGTACATAAAGGATTGGAAAAAAAGTAAAAAAAAATAAAAGGAAAAAATAATATTCCTTCCTTCGTTCGCGATCAAAATGCTTAAAGAAAAAAAACGATCACACGAAAACACTCGCGCGATTGTTAGCTTTTTTTTTCTCGTAACTTATTATTCAAACAACAATCTCACGAACGAGAAACGAAATCATCAACTGTCGCATGACAGATGGCTTTTGTGCCATAATACATATACACACACACACGCACGCACACAATCGTTTTTTTTTGTTTTCCTTTTTTTATCTTGACCTGACACTGATTTATTTTGTTTACATTTATTTTTATTTTTTATTTTTAATGTCAAGGAACCGCGATTGCCTTTTTGTTTGTATTTTTATTGCCACTGTATCGAAAGGTGTTATCGCGACATGAGATACCCTTTCAAGGTATATTCACTTGGAAATTAATAATAAAAAAATCTCAAAGCGTCAAACCACTCAACCTCAAACCTCATACCTCAAACCCACTGACTCCTGGCCTTTTTATCCCTGTCAGGTCCGAGGTTATTGTTATAATTTCATACTATGGATCTCTGGAATTTATAGACGAAAAAGTGCATAGGGTTTTTTTTTCTCGTAAATTTTACTAGATTAAATACCGTTCCATGAAACAAGATAGCGTTACTATAATATTCTTGAATCCCAGTTTTTTTTATCATTGTTAATTATTCAATTACATTAAATTTTTGGTCACCACCATATTACAATCACGTTTACCTGGTATTTCATGTAATTCAAAAATGTTAACGCTAATTTTACTGAAATTTATTATACTCGTATGAATATAATTTATAAATCTACGCGCGTGTTGTATCAAAGAGTTGAATTGCCCGCCTTCCCCATAGAAGCACACAGTTGCGCATCCTGTCGGGCCAAATTGCTAATGATCTCGCATTTCGATTATCGATTCTATTCCCATACACTCTGAACATAGTCCTTCAATCTTCGATCACCCTCCGGTCTGAACATAGTCGATTGACGAATCCGCGAAAGAGGCGCAAAGTTTTTTTTCTCCGCAAAAACACACATGTAGAAGAGAAAAAATTATGGCGGGATCAAGAGTTTTATTAGATATAATTGTATTTACGTTATCCGCGATATTATTGTGGGGCGTGAAAATTGTAGATACATCTCGTTTAAATGTTCCGAGAGTTTTGTTGCCGGTTTTCAATGATTTCCCCGTCAACTTTACCCTCGAAGTGACCGAGGGCGGTTGCTACCAGTGGTAATTCTCACGTCATTTCTATTTGTAGTCTTAGCGAAAATCGGTATTACGCGGGCAATGCGAAACCCTCGATTCTTCATGGTCATTCGAATGTCTACGATAATGTAAATTTTGGTGATTCGCTGCGAAACGTTTTTTTTTTCTTTCAACGTTTTAAATTATTCTATTACGCGTTATGGAGAGAGGTTAACTTCCCGGCGTGTTTGCCGTCTCAAAAGGACGGTTTACAATGTCCGTAACCCGTAACCGTATAACCGCTTCAGTAGGAAGTTGGAGGATAGGGAATCCGTGCTATGGTTTACAATCCCCTATTGTAAACGATACAACTTCGCGAATTAATTTTTTTTTTTCTTTTCCTTTTAGGTCGACATCGCGTCTCGACGTGATACACTTGATTCCGATAAATGAAAATCCCGATCGAACATGCTCGTCCGCCGTTACGGTGCAGAGCGTCACCAAAGATCCTATGAGAAATACGGCTATAGTACTCGCGGAAGATATAAATACGGGACAATTTTTGCGATGCGACGTCATAGTCGACGCTATATTCTCTCTGAATCTTGTAACGACCACCAGAGAATTGTTCATCGAAGAGGCGCCGGAGGCTTTCGAAGTCAGGGCTTACGACGAACAGGGTAATAAATCAACGGCTCTTATAATTCATCTACGATCGATTGTAATTATTCAGTTTCATTGATTCAGAGAAATTTCAAATTTAACGATTTTTTTCGCCAATTTTACTACAATCGCTCCACGAGCCACTCATTTATTCATTTATTTATTTATTTATTTATTTATTTATTTATTCAACAAGAATAAACCCTTATTGCATAAAAGACTGGCACAGTATTACAGAGAAGATTGGCGTAACTAGCGTAGGTTGCTTGAACAAGCAAAAATGGAAAAGACGAGAATAGCCATGAACCGAGATCGTGCGAAAAATTACGAAATGCTCGCAATACGCACGGTTGAAATAACGCTCTTATTTTTTTTCAAAATAGCGATGAATTATTGAATTTGCAGGAAACGAATTCACTACCCTGGCGGGCGTGGAATTTGTCTGGACCATCGGTAGCGGTGACAAACGTAGCGTTCAGCTAGAAAACGAATACAACAGTATATTGCGTTTCATGACTTTCCAAGAATCTCCCTACGAGACTCCGCCTACCATGGTGACTCTCGACGGCACTGGCAAAAATGGACACATAATTCTTCTCGAAGGAATCAAGACCGGCACAGCCAAGGTATTGTAAAAAAAAAAAATCCTTTCGTACGAGATTTATCAATATGTAGTTTTTTTTTTATTTTTATTTTTTTTATTTTTGAACACCTCGTACTACTTACACCTGATCTCGACTGAAGAATCGAAGCACTCGGCATACGAAAAAAATTAATAATAATTGATGTACTCGAATATAGGTCAATTTGTGTAATTTAGGCCCGATTGCACCGCTTGCACTTGAGCTTTAAGTGAGACCTAAAATTTTAAGTTGCTTTTTTAGGCCCGATAGCACCGCTGCGCTTAAACTTAAGTGCAAGCGGTGCAATCGGGCCTTATACACGAGAAATTTTCTTTCGTGCAATTTCGTAAAACTTCATAGCGCGAAATTGCTCTATCACTGTCGCTTCATTGAACTCTGTAATTAAGGGATTAAATTAATTTCGGCTTTTAGTATATTATGTTGCAAAAAAATCGACTCCGATATGTAAAGAAATGAATATTATCATAAATATTGAGTTAAAGTTTGAAAAAAAAAATCTTTCAATCGACAAACTCATCGACTCATCAATATTGGCCGAAGAATTCAAACTTGAGAGTTAAAAATTGTGCTCGAAAATATGAATTGTCGATTGCATAATGCATGCACGCATTCTTTGATCCAAGCTTACTTTCATTTGCCCTCATTTTCCCTTAAAAAATGGTCGTTATTTTTGTAAAATCTTCGAACTCGAATAATGCGAAGATGATCGAATCTTTCTTAAACCGTTGAATAACAATTGAACGCAATGGGATTTCACAAGGTCTCCGTGAAATTACCGTATTCGGAGTACAAGCACGTTCCCGCGGTCGAAGTGGAACTCATCGTAGTCGCCAATCTGATTATTCTTCCGACGGACGTGACGATGATGGCGTACGATAGTTTCAAGTACCGAATAATGCAGGTGAAATATCGTTCTTTCTTTTTTCCCCTCTTCTCCACTGAATACGCATACTTATTAAGGTCCCTGAGTATTTATATCAGCCGCTTAGAATTTTTACGTCAAATCAAACGACCCGATACGTTCTTTTTTATGAAATCGTTGAAAAAAAAAAAATCAGTTTTGACCCTAGAAGTGATAAATCTGAATGAAACAAAAAAGTCGCAAGCCCGAGCCCTCGATATTTTGAACATCACGTGTACGCATTCACGAATGGAGATAATCTAAAAACGGTATTATCCGTTAAACGATGTTATATTTTTTCTCATATCGATACCCAGAGATCCTTGACCGTTCATCTCGATCGCCCAACAATATTTTTTTCGCTCTTCCACTGCCAGGTCCATCAAGGACGCTTGGAGGAGATAAGTCTACCATCGACGCAGTATTATCTGGAGGCGGAAAATCCCGCTATACTTGAGATAAACAACGATCGTAATTCGGCCTACGCGCTCGCAGGTGGTAGAACCAAAGTTATATTGCACGACAAGAACGTGCACGAGGAATACGGCGTTGTTCTGCCGACCGCGACGATAAACATCAACGAAGTATCATACATAACGATAATCGTGCTGCCGAATAGAAATTCAGGCCTAATACTCGGTCAGACTCACGAGCTGATCGTCGAATTGTACGACAGCAAGGATCACAAATTTCACATTGGCGAGGGTGTCGAGATAAGCCTCGACGCTGATTCACAATTCTTCGAGATAAAATCGTCAACGCAGAATGGCAGTCACGCGTGCGTGCTGCCGATCAGCTGCGGTACGACGATAGCCGAGGCGCGTTTGAACGGTGTAATCGACAAGGGGGGAAAAAAAATTGCCCTGAATCCGCAGCTAACGGCGAGAGCCGAATTGGTAATTCACACGCCGGTTCAGATAAATCCGCGTGTACTGGCCGTACCCTGGGATCCGAAGAGCAAAACGCGATTCGACATTGCCCTGAAGGCAACGGGCGGCGATGGAAAGTACGTTTGGAATTCACGTCAGTCGTCGATAATCACGGTATCGCAGAATGGCGTTGTGCGAGTCTTGAGTCAAGGCAGCACCGATGTCGTCGTCTCCATGTCACGAAATCCTCACAACAACGATCGCGCCAAAGTCCACGTTCTTCTTCCGTCGCGCCTCGAGATTATACGTTACAGCATTGACGCGGCGATCGGCGATCCCATAGATCTTCACGTTGCGCTTTATGGTAAAATCGGCGAAAATTCGGATTCCAAGGAAATACCGTTCAACGATTGTCGGGAAATTCCCTTCGAGGTATACATAACGGATGGCAATTTCGTGCAAAATACGAGTGAAAATTTATCGCCCGTTGGTATATCGTGCGCAACGATACGTATAATCGGTCTTGACGCTGGTACATCGAGTATAACCGTTGCTCACAGCTCCAATGGACAATATCTCATGGATAATATAACGGTTGGTGCTTACGAGAGGCTCGTAGCGATTCATCCGTCGAGCGGCGAGACTCTGCTTGCCGTTGGTTCGTCGAGAAAAATTGTATTCAAGGGCGGTCCGCATCCTTGGCCCGGCAAACCGCTGGGCTACAAGCGCGAAATAACGTTGAACGAACGCGAGATCGTGCGTATCGAGGAGGAAGAATTTTTCGAAAATACGGATATCACGGTTTACAAGATAATTTGCCGTTCGCTCGGCGATGCATTGCTAACATACAGAATATCGAATTCACCGCTATTGCCGAATTGTCGAAGCAACGATGCGATCGCGAGGGTTCACGTTTTATGCGGCAAGCCGCGTTACATCGAGCTCGAGGCCGATTTCAAGGATCGTGAAAATTGTCCGTTGGGCCGTAGCAGCGATCGCGTAATGGCGCACAGCGAGAAATCTCTTCGTCTCGTTGTCAGTGTCAAGGACGAGGATGGCAAGCGTTTCGATAATTTCACGAGTCTCGGTGTCGATTGGAGCTTGAAGCCACGTGACAGCGGTAGCTTGGAAATAACGAGCGGCATGGAGGAAGAAACTTTCGTCGATATGAACGTAATTCTGCCGCTACGGCATTATCAGATAATCGTGCCGAAGAGGCAAACCGGTTCAATCGTCGTTTCAGCGAGAATCGTCGGTTATCGGAATCACGTTCTCGCGAGATCGGGAATAACGGCCGAATGGCCGGCTTTTCCCGCGACGAACGATCGCGGTTTGCTCAAAACGCCCATTATCGAAACGGAAATAATCGTTTATCTCGTCAACGACACGACGATAATACCGAGCAAAATAAAAGTTCTCAATGATCCGTCGGGCAGATATTCGCTACAGGTTAGCCAGGGCTCGGGCTATTACGAGTTCGTACTTAGCAGCGAGGAAATAGCCGAGATACGTTACGTCGAGCCGACGAAAACTATAAGCATCGTACCGAAGAAGCCCGGCTATCTTCGTCTCGCTCTTGTCGATCTTTGTCTCGTTTCATCGCCCGCCGAGGCCGAGATCGAGGTTCAACAATTGGCCGGCATTGAAATCGAGAGCGTCGACAAAGTTGAGAAAGGCAAATGTATAATAGCAACGCTCAGGCTTCACGATACGAATGGTCGTGTCATGGAATTACCGAGTCACGATGCCGTTGAGCTGAATTTCGAGACCGACGAGAGTCACATCGACGTGAAGAGATTGCCAATTGGCGAACAGGACGAAGCACCGTGTACGAGAATTTTGTACATGATACGGGGTGTCGAGGAGGGCGAGGCGAGAATCGTTTTCACGAGCGGCCACGGTGATCAGGAGATACGTAGCGAAACAACGATTGTACAGGTTTTCACGCCTCTGCGGGTCAATGAGAGAAATTTAACGGTGCTCGTTGGTACGATATGTCAGATCGGAACCAACGGCGGTCCGAGCAACGTTGAGATCGAATTTTTCGTTGAAAATACGAATATCCTGACGATAAACGGTCGCGGTATACTCGAGGGTCGAGCTATCGGACACGCAAAAGTTATAGCGCGCGCGGTCGGTCCAAGCGCGAGAGGACAGAGAATCGTTTATTCACAGGATCACGTTTACGTTCAGGTGACTCATCTGCAGGGAATAAGAATCGTCGTGCCGACAACGAGAATAAAAATTGGCGCTACCGTGCCAATTTGGGCTTTCGGGATACCGGACAATCTGACGCCGCTCATAATCGGCTCGATGAGATCTCTGCTGTCGTTCTCATGGTACACGAGCGATTCGCGTTTATTGAGCCTGCACAATATGTACGAGGGTACGGGAATAAATATACGCTATCAGAACGAGATTAGCCTGCGCGCGAAATCTCATGCGGCTGGTTTAGCGACGATTTATCTCAATGTTACGATACCGTCGAAAATACATGCCGGCTACGAGGATCAGCTGAGTTTCGGGACATTTGCGAAAATCGAAATTTTCGAAGAGCTCGCTATCGTCAATCATGAAATAACGAGCTCGGGTATACCGATATTGATTATGCAACCGAATTCGATACTCAAGCTCAGGACTAATCGCGACAAGCACGGCGTTACGAGCTACAGGATACTAACCAATGGCAGTAACAGCGAGAGCGATGATCCCAATGCTCTTACGCAATCGACGAAAACCGTGACGATCGACAAGACCGGAATCGTCAAGTCCGGCGAGAATTACGGAAGAACAATCGTATCCGTGACTAATGTTGAATCCTACAATTTGAAGCAAACCGTTACCGTAATCGTCGATGTGAGTATGTCAAACGTATAATAATTTTTTTTTTTTTTCAATTTCTCTCGAAATATGCAACTATCGACGATAACATTGTCGGAGGAACTTTTCAATTCTCCATTGACTATGGACAATGAGCCTTGAAAGTTCCTAAACTTGGAAGATTCGTTGAAAAAAAAAAAAAATGCAGTCAATAGCCTCTGATTATTTGCCCATCGTTCAGGTAAAACCGATTCATTACATGATGCTGTCGCTGAGCTCGAGCATACGCATAAGAAGCGGCGAGGAATTGAACATGCTGCCAAAAGGCATGGAGCTCGGTTACGTTCTCGAGTACTTTGACAGCGTGGGCAACAAGTTTCACGCGACAAAGGCAAAATTCATTATCGCACTTAGCCGCACCGATCTCGTCTCGTTCGCCAGCGGACCCGACAATATCCTCACTGCCAAATTTCACGATGACGGCGAACTCGTCGTCAAAGTTCACAGCGAAAAATTTCCCAACGGAATGTTCGACTACGTTCACATGACGATCGGTGATATCATATTTCCCACCAAGGTACGTTAAATTTGTGCCTGAAAAATGATTTATTCATCAACGAAACGACGAACAAATCAATTGTCCGAAAAAAAATTGTGTCCAAAAAAAAAAAACATTACAAATTCGTTCCGTTGATTCGTTCAAGACTACTTTGGCGGTTGGCGATGTCGTTTGCTTCTCGATGCCGTTATTGTCCTCGGAAACCGGTGATCCGGGATCCTGGCAGTCATCGTCCCCGGAGATCCTGTCCGTTGATTCGATAAACGGCATAGGAAGAGCCAAAAATCCCGGTCACACTGTCGTCAAGCACAGTCTGACGAGCCACAAACAGGGCGAGATCGAAGTCAGCGTACAGCCGATCGCAAAGGTAAAAAAAAAAAAAAAAACGTTTCCACATCTATCACGAAGAATGAGAGAATCCATTATTCGTCAATCGTAAGATGATTCGTTGGCTGGAAAAATTATTTGAATGAAAAATCCCGAAATTTAGTCATATTGTACCGTTTATTGCACGCACGAATTATTCGTAACAGATATCGCTGGTACTGCTGAGAGGAAAAAATTTCACCGGTACGGAAGTATTCAGCGTGCCACTCGTGCTGAAGAGCAAAGACGAGGGAGTCAAGGAGAACAATGTACTCGCGCGCGGCTTGAGCGGTTGTCGAACGCACGCTACTTTTAATCTCGGCTCTTTTCCATTCACTTGCAACATACAATTCGTTGCGCCGCTATCCTCGATCAATATCAAGGATATATTTTTGACAAAACCACGATTCGACATCGTTACCGGTAAGTACGAGCATGCTCTGTCTCTGTATTTACAAGAATGGCCAAATTAACGAAAAAAAAATCAAAGTTTTTCAAATTTATTGGCTTTAATAATGGGCAATTACAACCTTACACAGTTTTCGTCTTTTTTTTTTAAATTGAAGGTTTTTACTATTGCGATATAATTCCCATGGGAGCACCGACTATCGTTACGAGCACACTCGACACGAGAGTTCTGATCAATGCGCAGAGTCGCGATATCGAAGGAACGCCACTCGAAATTGCTTATCTACCGCCAATTTACGTTTCCACGAAGGAAATTGTTTTCGTACCAGCGTCGAGCCAATCTTCGAGCATGGCCATTCTCGAGATTTATGGATTACCATCGGTTCTGGAACACGTCACGGTAAATTTTACAATTTTGCTTATTTTCTTGCTATTATTCTACAATTTTATCGTTTATTCTCTGTTTCTTTTTTTCTTGCAATTTTTTTTTTACTTCATTCGTATATTTCGTTAATTGCAATTTTTTTTTCACGAAAGCAAAAACAAAACAATCTGTTTTTTTTTTTCAGATCGACGTGCCCGAAGGCGCGGTCGTGAGTTCTCGACAGTTCGTAACGAAAAATTTGGTAAACTACAAATTACGTTTGATACAGGGCCACGATGACATACAAGGCCAAAAAGTCATTGTACTCAATGAACCAACGAGACAAAATATTTCGGTGAATAGAGCACAATTATTATTTACCCCTTACCGGAAAAAAAAAAAAAAAAATCCCCAAAATTTTGTTTTAAAAAACATTTTTTTTTTATGGAATCTTATTTGTTTGTTTTCACAGCTCCTCATAAGAATATCGAAACACGAGATCTATGCTCAATTTTCCGGTACCCATTGGGTAAATTATGTTTATTTTCATCGTTATACGTTTGGTACCTTTGCCGTCCTCATAATGACTTTCTTTTATCGTAAGTCAACACATTTATTTCCGTTTGAAATTAATAATTTTATAATTCTACATTTTTAAAAAACATACATTTTTTTTCCGCAGTATGGAAGAATAAGGTATCCAGTGTGAATTTGTCGGTGAAAAACAGCAATGTTTTCGGTAAGTTTTGCATTTTTATTTCACGACATTTCCATAAATGAATTCAATAAATTTCGTTATGTTTGTAAAATTTTCAAAAATGACTGAAAATTCTTCGTCATCGATCCAAGCGTGGAAAAAAAAGGTTACCGTTAATTTTTTTCTCTCTCTCTCTCTATCTTTCCAAGCCGACAAGTGTCCACCGCCAATGAAAAAATCACCAACGTTAAATTCGACGACGCTGAACAGCACTCTGAACTCGTCGGGTCATCGAAGTCCCGGCTCGCCGTCGCCTTTGCGACCATTTTCGGCTTTCGAGCCGGTTTACGGTGATCCGCGTGGATTTTACACGCCAAACACGCGAAGAAATTTTTCCTTTCAAAGCTCCTAGATAATTTTGAGAAAACGCTTTTTTGCGAAACGAAGACTAGGACTGAAAAAAAAAAAACTTTCGATGTTACGTGATAGCAGCTACATCGACGAACAATTTATCGCGAGGACAAAAACGAAAGGTGCGTCATCCTCGTCGACGCACGCGGCTCAGAGTCTTGTGATAGTTATCCTATTTTGAAATCGTTCAAAAAGAAGAAAAAAAGGTAAAAAAAATAATAATTCCAGATAAAAAAAAAAAAAAAGGAGAAATAGATAAGGATTCTCGGGCATTGCCCGGAAGTGAGGTAAAGGGACAAAATATCCGCGTATTATTCGTATTCAACGAGAAACGAAGTCTGTTCTTACTTTTCCGTTGTCTTCGCGCAGTCAATCAACCGCGCGTATGAGTTATCTTCGAATTTCTGTCCATGGTCAGCTGTCGTTACTTTGAGAAAAAAAAAGGACCCAATTTTAAGGACTCTACTCTTGCCATTGCTCATTTACATCCAGCGATTATGATTTTTTTTTTTTTATTGGAAAAATAATCAATCATATCATCGAATACGGAGTTAAAATCCGGAGTTACAAATACCGTTGGTCACTTTTTTCGAATAAATGATGAAAAATTATTTTTTTTTAAAATAAACAACGAATTGTTTTTTTTCCCCAAAGTAACGAGAGATGTCCATCACGGGTATCGAATAAGCACAAACCACGTTTTTTTTTTTCTCTTCTAAACTGATATGAAAATTGTCTCTTTCCATGCACATGAATCAGGATGCGACAATTTTTTTTTTGTTGAAATAATGAAAAAAAAAACCCTAGTTTTGTGCTCATCGGGATATCGGAGCGTGTATATAAATGTAATTACTTTGAAAAATTCGTGTTTCAGCAAACACGAGTCGAGATAGTAGTTTAGGAAATACTTTTTTTTTTTTTTCTTCATTCTTATTTCTCTTTTCTAACGATAGACTAATTACCCGAGTTCAGTAAGGAACGCACAGGTTTATGCTTTTTTTTTTTTTCTCATCCGACATTATCGCCAATTGTATACTCTTGTCACTGACGTACACGACACGATTTTTTTTTTCAATATCGAATAATTCGTATCTTCGTAAAACTCCCGGCTTACCCGTTAGCTCACACACAGACTAGTCCACAATATTTTTGATAACAGTTACGAGTTCTACGACATAATAGATTTTTTTTGTTTTGTTTTACCGAGTCTGGCTCGGTGATAAGTGCTATACTATAGCTGAATGAGACGTATGAACGGGTTAACATCAACGAATCGGGAGATCAACGTCGCTCGGTGCTTAAAAAAAAAAAAAAAAAAAATGAATTTCTTTCTCAATTATTTCATTAAATAATGACCGGCACTATATTTGCGACTTCATGCAAGCTCTTTAATCCACGATGTAAAAAATTGTTTTTGTCTTCTGGATGCGATTTTGAAAAAACTCGAAAAAACAAAAAAAAACAAAAGTAACGATTCAAGCTTTCTTCGATATTATGGAAAAATAATAATTTATTGGCAATGAGCAATTCCACAACACGACCGAAAAAATTAACGCATACGGTTGTAAATATTGCGGGGCATTTTTATAAGATAATTAATAATCAGCAAATTATAGAGGGGGAAAAAAAAAACGAAAAAAAAAAGCATTTTTTTTTTTTTTTCAAAGTTACAAGAGATGTTCATCCCCGGTACGAATTCAAGCGCTCAGAGCTAAATAAAATATAGTGTCATGTATCAAAGCTCGCTATTATATTCGTCTCTGCTTCTCGTAAGTTCCATTCTTCGAGCTTTCGTGCTCGCTGAATTTTTTTGTACATTAATTAGGGATACAATATATTTTTATTAATGAAAAGTATGAGAAATACAATAAAACGTTGACTATATTACGAAACGTTACGTACGATACATACATACACCGAGTGTTCATGGTACTTAATCATTAAGAAAGAGAGAGAGAGAGAGAGAACGAGAAGTTGGAAATTTTTTTTTTTTTAATGTTTTCTTGTATATCAGGTCGAGAAGTATGAATGAGAAAGCGAATGATTCCAATTGCTTCGGATAACAATTATAAAAGAGGCATCGGTGTATAACTAGACAAATGAAAGATTATGGTCACAATAATCTTTTTTTTTTTTTTTTTAATTTCATAGCCTTTTTCTTCGATGTAAGTGCCTTTGGGAAAATAATCTTTGTAAGTCTTTTTTTTTTTTGCGTCTTACCCATAAATTGTTGCGAATACAAAACCACCGAAGGACTTTCAATGCGTGAATATTTACCGGCGTTTTTAGCTGGTATTGATGTTTCTTCGATTAACTCAGGACAATTTCGTATCCATTGTACATTCTTATGTCGTTTAATTAAAAAAAAAAAAAAAAAAAAAAAAGAAAGAAAAAAACCAAGGTACGACGATAAATTGTGTCCGAAAAGACGTTCTTTTATTTTCAATATTTTTATAAATAATTTTTATTTTAAAAATCAGGCATATTTAAATTCATCATTCACGCATCACGCAGTCAACCAAGAGAAATTTTATTGATTCATCAAACGCACTTGAGTCTTCATGAAAATGATGTTTTTTATATATATATATATATGTATAGTTTTTTTTTTCTCTATCATGTTGCAAAGATTTTTCTCTAGTGTTTCTTTGTATTTTTCGATAGTTTCTCGTATTTGCTCTTACTCGAGTACCAGAGAGCGAATGGAATAGCTAGGGATGGAAGAGTCATAACTGCGAACGCTGCCCAATCGATCTGAAAAAGAAAATATATATATATATTTACGATATTAACGACCGATACGATTTCTTTTATATTCAATTAATCAGATATTTGCACCTCGGGGACCTTACTTTATTGCTTAAAATTTATTTAACATGCTGCATATTTTTATTCTTTATTCCATGATGCGCTTGAAAATTTTTCTTTAAGTTTATGAAAAAAAAAAAAATATGGACGAACAACAATGAACTGAAAATTCTCCCGTGAGCGTCGTTCGCGAAAAATCGTTTTTATAAAAAAATCAAAATATCTCAAGATCCAATTAAGCGAAAGAGAGAGATACGTACCACGTGGGACGAGAATTTCTTTGCGTAATCTCGGAAGGAAACGATTAGACCTTCGCCGGGTGAGCTGCTAACGGCGACCTGTAGCCTCGGCGCGTCTTCGGTACGACGATACAGAACTTCGGCCGAGGTGAAGTTGAAGTATCCGTGTTTTCGTGGCCGTACGATGACGGTGTGCGTTACATTCGTGAATGGGGCTACGCGATCGATTCTCGCGTTCAATTCACCGCTCACGTGTGAAAAGTGATCGGGATGAAAGGAATTGTCGGTGATCTCAACTTCTAGAGCGGCCGCGCTGCCAACATTGTACACGGTGTACTGCGGAACGAAAAGAATGAAAAGGAAAAACATAAATATCAATTTATAAATCGCATGCGCGAATTCCGGCAAATTAATTGTCAAGCCGAGTAATTTAATAATTCATTCAGGGGGGGGACTCTTTTTCAACTTGCTCAAAAAAAAAAGTATCAATAATCCCAAAAATTGACTATTGGAAATGCTCTTCAATAAACACGATGACAAATATCTGGGATCGTATAATTTTTAAATTAAAACAACCGATTCGAAAAATCGGACTTTTGGAATTTTTTGCAAACGAAAAATCATTTACAAAACGTTTTCGTATAAATAATTGACCGATTCTGGCGCTGAAATTGAAATTGGCTTATTTTGGCATTAAATATGAACAATTCAGAGTAATTATACATCAACTATAAGGGTTTTTTTGTATTTTTTGGGTGTACCCATTTCTGACTCGAGCCGAATATTATTTGTGCACATGAGAAGCGCCGCAAAGTTAAAAAAAAAAATTAAAACAATCGATTCGAAAAATCGGACTCTTGGAATTTTTTGTAAACGAAAAATCATTTACAAAACGTTTTCGTATAAATAATTGACCGATTCTGGCGCTGAAATTGAAATTGGCTTATTTTGGCATTAAATATGAACAATTCAGAGTAATTATACATCAACTATAAGGGTTTTTTTGTATTTTTTGGGTGTACCCATTTCTGACTCGAGCCGAATATTATTTGTGCCCATGAGAAGCGCCGCAAAGTTAAAAAAAAAAATTAAAACAATCGATTCGAAAAATCGGACTCTTGGAATTTTTTGTAAACGAAAAATCATTTACAAAACGTTTTCGTATAAATAATTGACCGATTCTTGCGCTGAAATTGAAATTGGCTTATTTTGGCATTAAATATGAACAATTCAGAGTAATTATACATCAACTATAAAGGTTTTTTTATGTTTTGGGTGTACCCATTTCTGACAAACCGAATATTATTTGTGCACATGAGAAGCGCTGCAAAAAAAATTATTTCAATTACGAAGATTTTTCTCTCGTGTCGGTATTCTTTGAGTATCGATTTATAAAACATTTTCAAAATTTCATTTGAGAAACTTCAGCTCCGTTTTATTTTCATTATTTCCACAATGAGCTTGTCCCCTTAAGAAGCGGATTGGTTAATGGTGCGAGATAATACCGTGAGTCGCGATACAAAATACTTTGGCGAATCGAGAAATTTTTTTTATTCTGCGCTACAAACCTTAACAATGATGTCCATATTTTCAACCAAGTACTTGTTCAATATGTGCTTCGAGACTAAGAGCCTTGCCGCTTCGGGCTCCGCTTCTTCAGCGCAAATAGTCGCGAAGAACGCCCCAACGGCTAAGCACAAAATGTGGAACTTCATTCTGAAAGAATTGCAATAAATTACACGACGAATATGAATTTCAAAAAATACAAATTTGTGATGATTTTTTGTGTCATAAATGAAATTTTTTCAAGATTTTTCGAAAAAGAAACGTGTTGCGCGTTAGAATTATATCAAACTGACGAGGAAAATTTTTGTCAATGACTTTTCATGGTAAAATGAAATTTTTGACAGAGACGATTCGTTTAAAAAAATTAGGTATACAAGTCAAATTAGAAAGATCATTAAGAAACTTCCAACAATAGTGCGACGCATCATAAATTCTATGAATAATCCTTTCAAAATCAATATCATATGTTGAAGAATCGACGAGCCCGGAATAGAGGCCTTTTTGGAGCATCTTCAGCCCAGTCACTTATTTCCAAAAAATCTTTTCACTATCCGGCAAATACTTCGAGGGAATTATGAAAAATTCAAAGCAATGCTGAATATTTTTTTAACGTCTCTCGCTGCTCCGTATTAACAGGGAATTCTTCGTAACTCACCTGCTTTACGGAGGATACAACCTTCGGTAAAAGCACGTACAAACTGAACTACACGATTACTGTATTTATCGTCCAAACGATACGCGATGCGTCGAGTTCTGTAATATCTCTCTATGAAAAAAAGTGCCAACAGCGCCCGCGTTCACTGCCACGTTTCGGCGGCCGGGCAAACATCACCGTGTGACGTCAATTCCGGTCATGTTCGTATACGCACAACTTCCGGTTTTTTTTCAACAGATTTGATTATATATATGTGACAGTGAAATAGCGCCGAAAATAAAAACATAAACATCGCGACTGTCACTTTGGTCTACATCTTCGAATAATTGTCCCTTCGATTATATTACATACGCGACATTCTATCGAATTAGAACTAATAAATCGTACGAACTTTCTTGATCTGCGGAAAAATGGCTGCAAAAGTTTATCAACCGGACCAGGAACTGGAGACGAGAGTTAAGAGAGGTTAGTTTCGCACGTATTTATACAATACAGAAACTTTATTGTTACATTCTTAGAGTACAATTCGAGGCTTAATGAAAATTATCCGTCATTAATGTTAAGTCCACGTAGTATTGATAACGTGTCGTATTTTTCTACGCATAAAATAAATAATAATGACCATAACAATATGACTAAAACTTTATAACTTTGTGCTTCAAACTATGAAAATATTGAAAGTAATAATTATGGGACTATCGTACGACTGCGTAGTTATTGAGAAAAAATTTCGTTTCATTGATCCAATATTTTTTTAAGCTACTGAAAGAATATCGGAAAACATGCATATCGTTGCGAACGAGCCTTCCTTAGCGTTCTATCGCCTTCAGGAGCATGTAAGAAAAGCTCTTCCTCCTATGGTGGAGAAACGCGTTGAGGTTTTGGCCCTTCAGCAACAACTCCAGGGACGCTGCTACGACGTTGAATACGCAGTTAGCGCCGTGAAAACCATGCAGGGAGCCGAAAAGAGCTTTGATAATACGCTCGAATTCATTAAAAATGCAATATTCTTCAAGCAACAATTGAAATACGAGGAACAGAGGAGAAACAAAAAAGACAGCAACAGAGACAGCGTATACAAGAGATTATCGGCCCACATTCCCACCCTCGATCATTTGCCGGATGATATATCTGAGGTCGTCAGAGAGACGGCAAACAGGGTTGAATCAATGATGAATCATGCTCGAAATTCTAACGAGCTTCAAAGAGCAAATACAACGCACAATTAATTTTATTCAAGAAACAAGGTTTAATTTATTGGATCGAGAAGCTTTAAATCATTATCCTAATGATATATTTTACGTGTATAGGAAACTGGTCAATAGAAAATTCATAATTTATTACGTTATACGGTCATAATAATAATAATAATAATAATAGTAGTATTTTTTTTTACTGAAAATGTATAAACTATGGATTGTTTGGAAAAATATTTTTTCTTGGATGTAATTTCATGCTTTGTTAGCACTATAGTTAAATTGTCGGCTATGTTGCTGCTAAAAATGCCCACCAAGCCAATGTATCGGTAAATTAAAGCTCTATAAAGTTATCCAGGCGAATTTTTACTTTGTTCATTCATAATTTTTTACTATTTTGTGAAAATTTATTTGTCAAGCGTCCCTGAGCGAGCTCGTTGAACATATTCGTTCAACTTTCCTTGTTGTCATTAAGTACTTAATACTTGGCAACTGTGAGTTGGACGATTGGAATTTATTTGACAACTTTTATTATTTTATTTTACTTCAATAATTCATGGGTGATAAAATATATTAATATCAGAACAAAGTAGTCACTATGAAAACAAAATAAGGATTAACAAATATTGAATCAAACCTTGTCTCTATGTCGGGGCTAAAGAAAAGTTCCCTCGTTAGAAATGACTTTTTACGTTCTCTCCACCATTTATTACACTATAATTTCTTGCAAATTTTTTTACTGATATGACATGGATAATGTTTTGCATGAAAATTAACAAACCCCGGTGTGGAAAACGTCGAGGAAAATTGCGTAAAAAATGTTAGATTCGAAAAAAAAAAGAAATAATTCAAAATATTTATAATATAATAATAATTTTTTATTAATAATTAACAATCGTTAATAAAAATCATTATGGTATTATAAATATTTTAAATTATATCATTCTTCTTGAATCCAAAATTTGTACGAATTCTTCTTGACGTGTCTTTCAGTCGAGAAGTTTTATTTCCTTTTTTCCCTAAAATTTTAAAATCAAGTTTGACGTTAAACGAAAAAGCCCTCGTGGCGCCGTTGAGCCATCGACGGAATTGACCTCCGCACGAACCTCCCCCTTTCTTCCTAATTACTCCAACGATAAATTACCGACCGGATTAAAAACGAGAGAAAAGTGTTTCATTTTATTATACGAGAGATGGCGCTTGACGTCGAAATCGTCGTCTTCAACGGGCTGGCTGATTTTTTTTATTTTTTATTACAGTACCCTTGTCAAAGACAGTACCAAATCGTGGTGTGGAATACAGCGTTCACAGATGCTTGGTGTTGAGTGTAGTATTGCCTACCGTGACCGTGTGTGCGAGATCGTGTGAAAGTTAAAAACCCAAAGTGTGACGGACATGTGAAATTTTTCGATCATAATACCGCGAACAAGTTAGTACCGGTGTTCACAAAAATATCTTCTGTGATAATGAATCTAACTCTCGACGTTGTCGTAACGTAACGTAAGTCACTGATTCACTGTGCAAAAAAATTTTTTTTTTTAGGTTATGAATTTCGTAAGCTCCCTTGCGCCCAGTAATGTCAGCTGGGCGACAGCTAGGTCGATGACTTTCAATCATAGATGCTCTCAAGTTTATTATGCTTTCAATCAGGAGTGCATTTCAGCAACTCGCAGTAATTATCTTTGAAACACGATTAATTAGGCACGAATAATCGTTCGATAGTCATTAACCGTTGTCACGGTGTAAAAGCCTTCGAAATTTCGTATTGTATTTGCGAGTTTCCTAAATTTATGATATAATGACATATAATATGCCATTTTCAGAAATTCGAAGAGAAAAAAAAACATCGTTTTAATGACTAGCATTAGCATAGTGATTATTCGTACAAGTCTATATGTTTGTACGAAGACCCAATATATTCAAAATAATTTACGATACTGCGAATCTTGAATTCTATCTGTATGTCTACTTGCAGTCGGATATATAAAATAATTATTGAGTAATCGTATCTTAGGATTTTATTTACATATGTCAATGAAGGCTCATCGGTATCATCTTATTCCCGATTCATGAGTATACCGTGAAAAGATATGATGCAACTTCACGAAGCGTTGATACATCGGTTACGAAATAATATTTGCGAATCGTGAAAAATCTTTATTGCACCGAGAATTTGCGAGATCTAAAAAAAATTTCATTCCAAGTAATTCGGTAACCAAATTATTTTTTCGATCAAAGTTCCCTTTTTATTCAAGTATTTCCTTAATCGATATTTTTTTTTCAATTTTATAAATTAAAATCAATTGCAGGTATTCAACTAAATTAATTTTTTCGTCAATCGATGATTATTTTTTCACGAAAAAAAAAAAAAAAAAACAAAACAAAAAAATATCGGTATCTCTGAAATGATCGAACGATAGAAGACGCTAATAAATCAAACAAAAACAAACCAGTTGCAATTCTATTTTTCGTGAAACATTGTCGCACGATGACGTCGAATTTTCACCGCAAGTATATATATAAAATTACGAGTTCAAAGACATTTGACCGTACGGCCTAGTTTTTCGTTGTTGCAGGGTCGAATCTTAATTCCCCCCCCCCCCCCCCCCTACTACATCACTCTTCGTTCTAATCGAATTGAAGGTCGCTCCTGGTACAGAGGCGAGAGACCCTAATCTCCCAATTCGTTGTATCTCAGTGTATGATAATTTTTTTTTTTTTTTTTTTTTTTTTTTCGTGCTTGACAAGCGACGATCTCATAACTCACAAGTTTAAGTTTTATGGACGTAAAGAGGTCATGGTCGATGCTAGTTGATCCTGGCAATTCGCAAAACGGACGTGCGAATTGACCAACGGATTTTATATTGGCCCAGCATCGTCGTCGACGTCGTTGTCGTCGTTCCTAAATTACCATTCTTTTTTTCTCAACAATATGAGACGTATATCGTAACACCCGGATGATGAAAAAATAAACAAACAAAAAAAAAGGACTTCGCGTCCTGAGGAAAAATTTATTGCAGAAAAATTCGAACACGTGTGCCCAAAATATGCAAATAGAGTCTTAAGGCTGAAATTTTTTTTTTTCACACGTTTAAACCGGATATTAATGACGTTGTATCAGGGGTTAAGAATGTTAACCTATTATGGAAAAAAATGATAATAATGATCACGAGTCCAGGATCACCGTCGTTATCATTGTTGACCTTTCGAAAATCTGTGCCATAATTTTTTTTTTTTTTTTTTTTTCAAATCTTCGAAATAATTTAGCGACAGTATTTCCAACAGGGGTATTCAAATCTTCTCGTTGCAATAATTAATTAAACAGCTTTTTTTCTTCGCTTTTATTTTCCTAAAAAAAATTGATCGCCATACTTTTCTCTCTCTCTCTCTCTCTCTCTCTCTCTCTTCTCTCATCTCTCTTCTCTCTTTCTCTCTCGATCGAAGCATAAATTTGAATTAAAAAAAAACTCATTTCCGGAAATAATAATGCAAAAATCACGTTTATCGATAGGATATACGCGTACAAAAAAATTTCGACAAGATCCTAAAAAATATATTACGAAATGAAAATAATTTATCGATGATTTTGCGTCGGGAATTTTTTTTCCCCCGTGCGATAATCAATGATCTTTATTGATCCAACGACTCGTAATACCCATTCGATTTGTCGTTAGTTCGCGTAAACTCGTGAGCGAAAAACTCATCAGACTTTTTGCTAATTATCGATGCAACCGAGCATTGTCCAGCATTGTTGAAGAGAAATCGTGACACATGTATGTATATATATATGTCGCATTCCACGTCAACTCAGCCACCCCGTTTTTATTATTGTCTCGAAAAAATTATTCAGTATGGGCATTTCAAAGGACAATATATCCATGACATTTTACCAAAATTTCATCCCCCCACTATTGTTGGTTCTCGAGATAATAATTAATGAAGTCTCAATTTTGTAAAAATCATAACTTCGTAACTACTTATCGGATTTAAACGATTAAAAAAAGAATCTTTTTTATTTTTTTTGCCCTTTTCGAAAAAAAATATGTCATCATCGGATAAAAGCTCATTAGACAGTTTTCGGGGTAAATTAACGAAAAACAATTTTTTCCTCGTCACTGATGCCTTGTTCCATTTTGAAAAAATCCTGCGGAGTTGTGTATCGCCTCCCTCTATCAGAAAAAAAAATACTGAGTAGAATTCCGATTGGCCCTTTCGTGGAAAAAAAAAAAAAATTGAAAAATTTCCCCGAAAACTGTCTAATGAACTTTTCTCCAATGACGGCATATTTTTTTTCAAAAAGGGAAAAAAAAATAAAAAAGATTCGTTTTTTAGTCGTTAAAATCCGATCAGTCGTTACGAAGTTATGATTTTCACAAAATTGAGAATTTATTAATCATTATCTCGAGAACCAACAATAGTGGGGGGACGAAATTTTGGTAAAATTTC
Organism: Rhorus exstirpatorius; assembly: GCA_963564615.1. Taxonomy (NCBI): domain Eukaryota; kingdom Metazoa; phylum Arthropoda; class Insecta; order Hymenoptera; family Ichneumonidae; genus Rhorus; species Rhorus exstirpatorius. Next base: position 32,821,244 of record OY751316.1, on the reverse strand, counting down.
ATGGATATATTGTACTTTGAAATGCTTACACTGAATAATTTTTTCGAGACAAAAAAAAACGGGGTGGCTGATGAGTTAACGTGGAATACGACACGTCAACGCAGCCACGTCAACTCAGCCACCCCGTTTTTTTTTGGTCTCGAAAAAATTATTCATTATGGGCATTTCAAAGTACAATATATACATGAAATTTTACCAAAATTTCGTCCCCCACTATTGTTGGTTCTCGAGATAATGATTAATAAATTCTTAATTTTGTGAAAATCATAACTTCGTAACGGCTGATCGGATTTTAACGACTAAAAAACGAATCTTTTTTATTTTTTTTTCCCTTTTTGAAAAAAAATATGCCGTCATTAGAGAAAAGTTCATTAGACAGTTTTCGGGGAAATTTTTCGATTTTTTTTTTTTCCACGAAAGGGCCAATCGGAATTCTACTCAATATTTTTTTTCTGATGGAGGGAGGCAATACACAACTCCGCAGGATTTTTTCAAAATGGAACAAGGCATCAGTGAAGAGGGAAAAATTGTTTTTGGTTAATTTACTCCAAAAACTGTCTAATGAGCTTTTATCCGATGATGACATATTTTTTTTCGAAAAGAGCAAAAAAAATAAAAAAGATTCTTTTTTTAATCGTTTAAATCCGATCAGTAGTTACGAAGTTATGATTTTTACAAAATTGAGACTTCATTAATCATTATCTCGAGAACCAACAATAGTGGGGGGATGAAATTTTGGTAAAATGTCATGGATATATTGTCCTTTGAAATGCCCATACTGAATAATTTTTTCGAGACAATAAAAAAAACGGGGTGGCTGAGTTGACGTGGAATGTCCCATATATATATATATATATTTTTTTTAATTTCATAATATTATTACGGGCGTGTTCCGAAATTGACTGGCAGTGCTGAAAATGTACAGTATACGTGACTTGCACTATACATTTTCAGCACTGCCAGTCAATTTCGGAACACGCCCTACATAGCATTTTGGCCTTGTTCACACGCAGCTGAGGACGATAATCGTACGAGTAAATTATACCTAGGATCACGATAGCTTATCCTCACAATCTCTGCAATCGGTGCTAAATAAATTTAATTGTTTGACTTACGATATATCGTAATGATTTTCACACGCATAGCGGATCAAGCGATCGCGCGGATTCTCAATTGATCCTGATGTGTGAGTCACGAATTAATTGTATACTACGAAAATCAAGATTTTCTTTTCTCCCACAAAGATCGATTTGAAAAAATAATCTTCATATGCACGGTGAATATTTTTATAAAAGTAATAATTCACAGATTTATCCCAAAAATTTTGAAAATTTAAATATCAATTGACGTTTAGAATATTTAAATTAACGATTAGAAGAATTAAAAATTAAACAAATTTGGAGTAATCATTGAAAATGGAAAATTTTTCATCCATTTCCATCTCTCTTTTTCTCTCTTATAATATAATCGTATCGCCATTGTTGACAATGGGACTGAGAGCTTTTGAGGCGTTCTTTATGATTATTCCGGGCTCGTTTCGTTGGGAGAAACCGAGTGAAGCGTTGCGTATGTAATACACACGGCGGACTTGGGCGCAAATCGTTTTGCGATCGTTGCGTTGACTTTGCATTCTCAAGCAGCTTGATACTCGCCACTCCATGGCCTGTGAAAAATTAAAAAATCATCACGTAATTTGTATTCCCGAGCATATTGGTTTTTTTTTTTCTTTTTCTCGCAAGGCCTCCTTTTCTTTCTCGTCTGCATCATCCGGAAGTATTTTCGTCACAAATTTCAATCGGTTGTGGAGCCTTGAAAGATGAACTTTTATTTACAGATAGATAGTCTGTTATCGAGAAAAAAAGGGCTCAAGTCACACTAATTTTTGCCTTAAATCGCGAGATTTACGCTTTTATTTATTTTTTTTTGCATTTTTACGGTTGCATCTTTGAGCTTTCGATCAAAACTCGGTTTTTTTTTCAATATTATTTATTTACAATAGAGAGAGAGAGAGAGAGAGAGAGAGAGAGAGAGAGAGAGAGAGAGAGAGAGAGAGAGAGAGACATCATTTTTTTGTCCAATTTTTTACAAACTTAAAAATATCGAATCAGCACAATGTATGAAGTCATGAAGTCCAAGCAAGAGCCACAGTGATTTAATATTTTCAAAAATTTTCGAATTTTCAAATTTCTTTCAAGACCATTCATGTATTTTTATCCCTTGATTATGAATTCAGTAAAAATTTGCTCGAATCTTTGAAAATGCGATTTAAAATCCTCAAAAAACGTGCTTCACCTCCCAGATAGACAATATTTAATTTCATTACAATTTAACTTCGAACGAAGTTAAGAAAAAAACAACATACTTTTTTGTATTAAAAATTGTTTTCATAAAAAACAATTCGAAAAAATATAAATTGAGATTAAAAGTCTCCAAAAAATTTATGAGAATTCTTATACATTTTTACAAGTATATGAGTCGACATTTTGTTTCATTCGAATATTGAAATGAATTATTATCAAATAACGGTGTGCGGTACAAAACGCACAAAAGACGTGAATTCTTTTTAGACTTTGAAAAGTAAAATAAAAAAATAAAATGAAAAAAAAAAAAAAAAAAAAAAAAAAAGTGGACCAAGTCCTAGAGAAAGGGAGATAAAGAGAGAGGGTCAAACGTATAGGTCATGTTGACGTGAAATGCTTCATAAATATCGATATACCTATAAATATTTTTAGCTACTAGAAGCAATATCGAATGTCGTTTGAATGAACTTTGGCGAGTATATATATGTATATATATTTCGTTTCAGCAGAAATTCATGAATCTATTTTAACACCGGAAAAACTTGAACGCGATTTCGCACGAATTCAGATCGGGTTTTTATCTCAATCCTGTACGTGATGAAATGACGAAAATAGAGGTCTCGTTTGATTATTCACGTAACGAGAGAGATCCTTGAGGATGACGTGTCAGCTATAGATTGATTTTTTATCTTATCGTTTTCACTGTATATCGAGCATGCTATACATTATTATCATTATTTCACACCCGTGAAATTTGTATCCTTAGATTTTTAACAACGCATACATAAATACATATTTTACATAACATGATGCACCATATACTTTATTGATATCGTTCATTTTGGATTAAATTTATGACAATTAATCGTTGAAACTTTTGATACTCGTGATTAAATGAGATTAGAGAAGATTAAAGCTCACAACGATAATTCACTGATTTTATTGAATTTTTGAAAAATATTTTTTAAGCACACTACAGTCCATTTGGATTTCACTCTATCTCCGATACAGGCTAGTACAGGGAGTCTCGGAGATAACCAAAATCACCGTCGTGTTCATGACGATCTGTTATGCCCACTTTTTGTTCACTTGGATTTATTTACTTGAATTTATCCACTGACATGTATTTTATATTATTATTATTATTATCATTATTATGCTAGTCAAACTGGTAACACTTTTACTACTTGGGTCGTAGGTCGGAGGTTGACAAAAAAAAAATATATATATATATATATATCAGAATTAACAATAAGTTATTTGGCATACAATTTTTCTCGGATAATTTATTCATAACCGCCTAGAACAATCGATAAAAAAGCACATTGAAATTCAAAATAAAGCTTGACGCAAGGGATTTTGTATACGAATATATAATAAATATATATGTATCTATATGTGTATGAAAATAATTATGAACGCAATGGACGTATTTTAAACAAAAACAAACGATAAAGAATTTATGCACATTGGGCACGTGGAAAAATTTCACGGCCTTCGATAAGCTGGTTTCATAAATATATTCTAGTTTCGAGAATATTTTTGTTTTTCATTTTCGCATAATTCATTTTTTACACGGCTTGTTTATTATGAAAACATAAAAATTGGCGAGAAAAATCTTCCAGATGTAAGAAATTCTACGCACGAACTAGAAAAAAAAAAATCATAATAATATCTTCAATTTTTGAGCGGTAACGATGATACGAATGATGTTTAAAAGTGATTTTTTTTTGAGAAATCTTTTGTCAAATTTTACGCAGAAAAAAAAACGAAAAAATTCAGGAATCTTTGTTTTCTAATTCCGTTGTGTCCATCGATATTCAAATCCTGGACTCGAATTCTCAGTACGAGAGGAGCAAAATTCGACAAATTCCACATTAAAGATTATTACGGACACATTTTTTTTTTAATTTCGTTTAAATTTATTTATTTTTAATAAATGAACATAATAATCGTGATCGAGTCTTGTAATTCGAAATTTTTCAAAATAATGAGAACAAAAAAATTTGAATAAAAATATTTTTTTCTCTACGATGAGGATTATGCAATTGAACTGAATGCAATAAGAAAAAAAATTATCATTTGTCTTATATTGTAGCAACAATTCGTCAATTGGATAAACAAATTTTCGGAAATTATGTAATCTTTCGTTTCATTGGTCATAAAAAAAAAAAGTACATCAAAACATTAAAATGGTATATCGTCATCGCTCGGAGGAGGTAGGGAGAAATGATCTAACATCACGTCTCTTGTATATTGGTCACACTTTTGTGAAATACGGTCCAGAGAGAATTTTTACGCTATGAAGAAGATGAACGTGATAAAATTCACGGGCATAAGAGCGAAACCTCAACGAGAGATTTCTCCTTCGCGAGAGACTTTCGATGTGAATTATTATTGTTATTATTATTTTTTTTAAATCCTGATTCCAGGAGTGGTATGAAAAAAAATCTCCTCGCACACTCGTGCCACTGTGTGAACCGAGATAAATTGATTTAATCGATTGAAGAACAATTGTATACAAATGAGATTTTTTTTTTATTCAATTAGATTTGATTGTGTTTGTCGAAATTACATTTTTATGTTACACGAAATTCAAAAAATTTTCTCCTCCCTCTGTGTCACTGGTAAAAATTGATTTAAAAATGATTTATTCGTATAAATAATTGAAAAATAGTTTTTATTTTACTTGAGAAAAACGTTCATTTGAATTTTTTAGTATATTATCACTTCACTGGAGAGAGAGAGAGAGAGAGAAAGAGAGAATAGATTAGAATTGAACGTTTATTATTATACTAGGGTGGAGACCACAAGCATAAAGCGAGACCATATACAAAGAGAGAGAGAGAGAGAGAGGGAGAGAAAACTCTCCAATGTTAATTGGCAATTGCATCAGAATTGAAAAAAAAAAAAAAATTTGAATTAAATAAATTTTCTTTATGATAAAATATTTCATAAACAAAATTTTTTTTTTTATAAATTAAAAAATTGAGTATTGATATCCATTGAAATATAAATGTATCTCATTCTTATTCTCGATATTCCAACGCACATCCTCTCAATGTTTTACGACTCTTCACGATAATTGCCTCTTTCCTGACGGTTCCAGTCTCTCGCCTTCATTCTTAATTAATACAATTAGATAAACAAGTAAACTATGTGCGGCAGTTTTCGGCTAACGCATGATTCATCAATTCACGAGAAGGACGAACATGGTGACTTGCTCCGAAAAAAAAAAAAAAAAATCCCCTTAGATCTAACGAAATCTCGACGCGAAGTGGTTACCCGTGAAAAAAAAAATCTCATCTCCTAAAATTAAAGAAAAAAACTTACTAATTTTTCGATCATAAAATGTAAAAAAATTGAAAGACGAAAGGGAAAAAAAAATTTACACTCGCGTGTACTATGAATTTTGGCTTATGCGTATTTCGATTTATTTAACAGTCGAAACAAAATAAAAAAAAAAAACAACCACGTGTTTGCAGTGACCATATTTAGGGGAAGGGAGGGGAGGCAGGATGTGTTGTAAAAATATGGGAGGTACAGCGCGACGAGAGCGTTGAGACTTATATCCACACTACATGAGCTCTATAGAACAGTCGTCAATGTTGTTGCTCGACGGTAACTTGTTCACTCGGTGATCCGCGCGTAGCCAAGGCTCTGCAACAGCCTACCGGTACGTGGGCTTTTGAAATTTCTCGGGTTTTTCGAACTGTCTCGTTATACCGAGATTTGAATTTTTATTTTTTTATTTTTCAAACATAACTTCTCGATAATTAAGAAAAAAGAAAACAACAACAAACAAAAAAACAAAAACCCAACAATGAATATATTTTCGGATAAACAATATTCGAATGAGTTATAATTATTTAAATGAATCGCAAATAACGCGAATGGAATTTTTCTGTCGAAGTTACGATCGTTATACAATATAATAACGATTGTAATTTCCACAGAAGGACTCCGTTGACATTATTTGAAATTTCGACAGGACGACTTCGTCCGCATTTTTTTTTCCGACTGCAAATGGACGACATAACAATACGGTTATAATTGGTTTAAAAAAAAAAAAGTGATCGTTTCGAACTGCTAACGCTGATGGGATATTCTCCGGTGGTACAGTTTACAATAAAAGGTATGCTGAAATCAACGTTGTCATTGAACTTGATTTTGCAACGAAAGAAAAAAAAATGTGTCAATAGTATCCGGGATAAAATTTCAAACTTGTCTTGCTTGAATAATGATCGAGATGAAAAATTATCTTGAATAAATTGTGATAATGATTCGTAAGAAATTTTGGAGTAATCATATTGTTTTTCTGATAATTGATTTTGATTTTTTTAAGAATTTAAAAAATATTCGAGTAATTTTTATTTTATTATGATAATTTTTATTTTATTATGCCATTCATTCGAAAATATTCATTCTTCATTGAAAATATTTACGATTACAGTAACGACAGTTTTAGCAAGCAATTAGTGATTTTATTAGATTTTAATTGTTTGTTCTTTATTCGTTCAATTAAACTTAATTTTTTTCAGTAGATACGTGAAAGTGACTATCGTTTAATTTGTATTTAACGATTGAAAATATTAACAATGATGAACAGCTATTAATAATTGATTATCGATTTTTTTTTTGATCGTTGCATTATTAAGACGAATCTTGCAGCATAAAATTACACTATACGCAATATATGCCTCGTGTCAAAACTCACGTGACGTGCAGCACGCTACTACGAACTCGCGTATAAATTTATTTTTAGGGATAAATAAAACGGAATCTCTCATGTATTAGCGGGACTTTCCGAATACTTTCGTGAAATCTCACAGCACTGACTGATCAAACCACGCGTCAGACGAATTATATATATCACATAATATGCGTGTGCTTGAGGATGTACCGGTCTAGCATTTACTTCCAAAAAATAGTAAATAAAAAAAAAGCAATTTTTTTACAACTTTCCGTGAGAAAGCTACGATAATTTTTTTTTGTTTATTCTGACAAGAGAAACTGTGAATGAAAGTATAGAAAAATAAGTATTTATTTACATAGAAATTGTCGAGTTTATTTTAATTGCAATTTTTTTTTTTTTTTCATTGAACGTAATAATCATCGAATTTCGAATTTACAAAATTTATATTATTTATAAAAAGATTTTGAATGGATTCAAGAAGTATTCAAATTGTAAAGTTTGTCCAAAATCCTTACTCATTGAAATTTTAGATAATCCTCCACCATACAGGCTGGGTCATATAAATCTGACTATTATTGTAAATGCTTCACTGAAAGAAAAAAGAAAAAAAAACTGGACTATCATTGCAATAAAGTAGGCGATGTCTATGTAAATTTATTCGGGATGTGCCAATAATTCGAAACTACGAATAAAACGAATTTTCATCACAACCATACCATTTGAGGTATTCTCATTGCCATATTACTGTTGCCATTGTGATTAAATAAGAAAAAAAAATTGACATTTAATTCGATCATCGATCTTAAAAACAAACACCTTCGGTTACTAATTTTCAATAAAATTAAGCCACTTTAATTCCAAAATGGTAATTTTTCCATTAAAAACCGATCATTTCAGGTCTTGTTAGCCGTCACATTATCGCTGCCTTTTTAAATAAAAAAAATTCCCAACCTTGAATTCGATCATTGACCTCAAAAAACCCACAGGCGCCAATGAATTCCAGTTACTTATTTTGGTTTCAATCAATCATAATGACTTTGACATTTTTCGAAGTAAACCTTTCACATTGATTTTGCTCAATATCGCATCACTTTTTTTTCTATCTCTGTCATACTAACGCTGCCATTTATGATTACAAAATATTACCCGGATTAACAATTTTTATTAGCAAAAAAATAAAGCACGAATTACTTATCGGCTTATTTTTTTTGTTCGGCCATATTCGACCTCAAACTTTTACAGGTTTTGCCTAGTTTTTACGAGATTCCTTCAAACAGGTCGAGCGTTATGTCTCGTGACGCAATATCCTCGCCGGTAGTTTGGTAATGGTTGTTATAGCACGAAACTAATTATATATGCGGATACATAAATGTGTGTCAAGTATTGTGTCTTAACCTCCAAATCTGAACGCTTAAGCGGCCATGACACCTGCGACATCAGCGCCACCATCGGTATCACTTTGTACCATGCAATCGATGGAATTATATATACGCGACATAGATCTCGAATTCATTGAGACAACAGTCAACGATTATCGATCGATTGAAAAAAAAAAACAAAACAAAACAAAAATTAGCGATCGATCCCTTTATGTAGATCGAGCGATTATGTGAGCTTTCTATCCAACTTTCGCAATATACGAGGCGTCTCTTCGAGCCCGGGGAGTTTGTCAATGCGCCGCAAGGTGGTCTCGTCACTTCGTGCGACTATATCGAGATGTATAAATGCATAAATCAATTGCTGTCAAACCGAAAGGCTGCGAGTTGAACGTTTCAAGAGATAAAGCAATGAAATTTACGCCCTTTTGTTTGTCATTTATATATACGTAGTACGGTATGTGTACGTGTGGTCAAGAATGTTAGGTGATGAAAGTAAATTATACAACTCTCTACCCAATCTCGAAAGAGAAAGGTCGCGAAGCGGTGAGAATATAATTGTCAAGATTTTAATACCTCTGAACGCATCATCGATACTTACGTGCTTGTGCAAATCTATATGAATAATATGGAAAGGAAGAGAGATAGAAAGAGAGAGAGAGAGAGAGAGAGAGAGAGAGAGAAAATTCTAATAATCGATGTTTCGAAATAAAACATTTGGCATCTAAATTAAATTATTGAAAATTATCGAAAAATATTACACATTGCGAATTTGGTACAATCGAGTCTCCTATAACTTTGATCTCTTAACCTTTTGACCGCCGGGGTTTTCATGACTTTTTTCTTCTCAGAAAGTTAATGAAACTTGTTCATATTTCTTGGGTTTAACCCTAACGAAGTTCCGATCACAGGTAGCATCTTATATAAGACTTTCCGGCGGTCATAATAAGGTTAAGATCAATTACACCAAGGAGGGTAATGACTCTCCAAGCGTGATATACAACGATTCGGACTTTGCAAAGTTTAACATTAACAGAGTTTTTAAGTAAAAATCTTTCGATTTTGTTTTCTTTTGGTATGAAAAAAATGGTTCTCTTATTTTTCGTTATTTTTTTATTTATTAATACCTTTCGATTTTCTACGTTTAATCGTGACAATTTATCGGATGAACTGAAAACAATTTGAAAAGAAGAAAAAAGCTATCGATATCGAAAGTTTTTGGCTTTCGAAAAAAATTGTTTATCAAAAGGATGATTGATTCAGCTTTTAATTAATTGATCAGGACGATTCGTCGATGAATAAACTAATTATCTCTCAGTATATTCTTTTTTGCACGTGATTTTATTGAAACGTAAAATTTGCACTTTTCAATATTCAATGAGCCTTATCGATCAGAACTCGCGTAATACGATAATAGTCGTATCAAATATTTTTTCTCACCATCCTTTTTTTTCGTTTGACGCATATTTTCTTCTGCGTCAGGGGTGATTATGAAATACACGATTGCAACTTTGTGTATAGACACGAGATCTCATTGAATATATTAGTTTTTTGTTTTTGTTTTGCCGAGACAATTTCATATTCTCGTATGATCTCTTAAAGAATGAGATTGTCAACGTTTCACAGTACGTATATTGACGAATTAACGATTAACGATTAAATATAATTGAATAAATTCGACAATTCATAAACAAAAGTTAAGAAACCATTGGACAATGAGACAATTTACCGATTCTTAATTAACAAATGTTTACGATAAATCGTAAAAAGCAAAATATAATTTTGTTGAAATAATTCCTCACGGTCAGATCAATGTAATGATTATTGCTGACTTTTTCATTTTTTTTTTTTTTCCAATAATTTTACGTATCGTTACGTAATTGTAAAGTCAAAGACTTCCGATTTGTTTTTTCGACGTCTTCAAATCGTTAATGAATTTATGAAATTCGTTGAAAATTCGTTTGTTCAAAAGAAGTAAACGAGTCAATGGTTTCGAAGAACTCGGCAAAACTTTCTAATACCGGTATTACTTCCTGTACATACAACTGTATATAGGCCGTTACTCTTTCTCGTTCAAGTTCGAGTTTCCAAACACAATGCTAATGCCATATTCGTGCGTATCTTCTTTTTTTTTTTTTTTTTTTAATTATTCCTGGCCCTATCGTCGGGTAAAAGAGACCAGAGTCAATTGCAACGTAAGCCTTGGTGATCGCTCAGTGTCAATTCTTCAAGATAGTACCGATTTACTCGAGAAAAAAAATGAGACTTCCGGCATTCAATCGCTTCGATAAAAAAAAAATATATCTTTTATTCAATGAAAAATCGAATAATTTTGAACGATCCACGTGAACGCCGAATGTATTACAGATTAAGCCTCGAAATTTCAATGGTTAATATTACTGTGCATTTACCATTTTATTTATGATATTTAAAGATTTATCGTTACAGAGAAATAAACGAAAGAGATACAAGAGACTACAAAGCAGTATGTAGTAGGCTAATTATTGGCACATATAATGTACTCGTACTGTACATTGTATTCACAGCCGTAAGTTGAAACTTTCCAATATTTATATCTTGGCCATCAGCGGTATAATGAATTTTCATAAAAATTTAAAGGAAAACACGAAAATATATTTATGAATTAAAATTTAATATGATTTTCTTACTAATTTTTTTTCAAACTTCTCAATATATTTTCATTGTTTATGAAAAAAAAAAGATTAGACGTATATCAATATTTCAAATATAAAAAAGTAATAATGATAATAAGAGCCAATTCATTTTTCTGTAAATTAAATTAGATAATTTATTTTTCCTAAATTTCCGAGGCATAATTAAATTCACGCTATTCTTTATTTGGACCAGATTTTCTTAGAAATTTTGTGGCCATTTTTTTCAACGCTGTTCGAATTTAAATTTTCGTATAAAAAACGATTTGTTTGAATGTTTTTTTTTTTTTTTTTTTTAGTACTCCATTTACTCATCCACTTCCAAAGCTTCCTCAATTATACACAGTGCGCGATACTTGACATGAATACGTCGCTTATGTTTCCCAGTACGATAATTTTATATTCGTCTTTTTATAGAGTTTTACGTTCAATGATAATAATAATGGCACAACTTTGGGTAACGCGTGTGCATGTGCATCTCGTTGTATATATCCACTCTCAAGTGCATCTAAAATGGAAAGCAATGATCTCGGTTGGTCGGAGAGACCACGTGCTGGAAATACTTTGCTCCAAACGTTCCCCTGATTGAGAGACAGAGAGTGAGAGAGATCGTATAATATCTTGGAAAGTCGACGACCTTGGCAGACATTTCTTACTATGTACCGATTTTTTTTCTTTTTTTATGTGTCATCACAAAGCTTTAAATAATCTTCCAGAGTTCATTTTATTTTTCAATTACTTTTTATTTACACAAATCCATTATCCTATTTTGAAATAATCGATACGAATTTTTTTTTTTTTTTATTAATATTCTCATCGGGATTCTCCTCGACTCGACAATCCTCGAATTTCTCTTGGCATTCATGAAAAATTGTTTGGCCATATATTAAAAATAAATATAGTCTGTTTTATTTTATTTTTGTTTTTTTTTCAATTTTTTTATTTATGGCGATACAATAATGACGAGCCTGAAGGATGTAGACTGAAGAGAGGAGAAAAAAAAATACAGCGTGAACCCAAAATCTTTTATTCGAATGACTTGCCGGAGGACAATTTTAAACATTATATTCATGAGGAGGATACGTACGGGACGCGATAAGAGCGAGTACAAAAGATTCTTTATACTCTGATAAATCGTCTTCGATATATCCCGAGAATACAGTACTTATGACGAGAGATATTGTAGATTTGTTTTTTTTTTCGCATGTTCTCGCGTCATTGACGTCTTAAGTTTTGACGATTTACTCAAAAGATACGATTAATTTTTTTTATTTTTTTTTATTATTATTTCGATGGGAAAATTCGAAATTTGTACGGAAAGGACAGAAATAATCGAAAAACGAGATAAATGCAATTTTACTGATTATCAATCGACAGGATGGTGCACTAAAATATATATGTAAAATTTGTCTAATTTCAGATTTATGAGCTTCCTTGGTCCAGTCACGTTCCAATCGAAGCTGTGATTTGAAAAAAAAAACAAAGTTTACCCATTAATAGATAACAAAATGTTGAGCAAAATATTCGAGATACACGGACGATTTTGTGCCGGTCATCCACTCGAGGTGATCGTCACGACGTTCACACTGACGGCTTGCATGCTCAATCTCGAAAACGGTAATTCACTGAGGGATGGAAAACTTCCAGGTGCCGCGACGCACTGCAGACACGGACGATGCATGCCCGATGTGAGTACAATTCATTGATTCCACAATTTTTATTTCATTACGATCAACGACTGTTTTTGTTTTAATTTTTCAATTTTTTGAAAATTATTTCGAACCTTAATGATGGTGAAAAAAAATAGAAACAAGCACTTTTCAAAAAGTATGTTTTTCAAATTTTCCCAAAATTTTGTAAAAAATACTTTTACTCTGCTTTGCATTTTTTTTTATTATTATTAAATCTGACTTTTGGATAAAACTGTAAACGTCAAGCATCGTCATCAATCTCGGTTCACGATTTTTTCATTGCCACAATTTAATTGAATTATTCATTAATGTTTCATTTTCTTGACTAATTTTTAATTCTACAGCCAATTGCTTTATTAATTGATTTTCGACAGGATCAAAATGCTGTAGATATAATAGTTATGACAGTAATAAGAAGTCTGGCCCTTCTGTTCTGCTATCATCATTTTCTACATCTTCGAAAACTCGGATCAAAGTATATTCTCGGTGAGTAATTAACGTAAACCCGAATGTACACTGATATATACAGATGACGATCGTTAATTATTAGCGAAAAAAGAATTTTTGCTGTAATTCGATTCTCAGACGAGGTGTGGTTAAAAAAAAATCTCGTTTTCGGCAATCCGGACTTGTGGCGGAATAAAAAACGACGAGGAAAAGTGGGTCGAATATACCGAACCAACGAACTTGAAAGTTTGTCGAAATAAAATAAAAATTTAAAAAAAACCTCATAACTTCAGATGGAAAAAAAAATTGAAATTAAAAAAAGTCATTCAGGAAATTTTTGTTTTTTTTTTTAACAAAGAATTTATGAGGCGTGAATTAGCAAATCGATATGGACCCAAGATTAAAAAATTCGATTTTTTTTTGTAAGTTTCGAATAAATAAAAAATTTCGTTGCGTTCCGGAGTCAATTTTCTTGGCGACAAAAATTTTTCCAATAAACTTTGAGCTTTGTGCAAAAATTTTATTTTCGTATCCATGCAAGATGCTAAAAGAGAAAAAAATTTGCAGATTTTGAGGGTCAAACGTAGATAGATTTAAAGTGGAATGCTTCACATATATATATATATATATATATATATATAAATATAGTTATACGATGATGACGAAAGATTTTAGCGTGTTACCATTCATAAAACCGGATCTTAACCGAGGACGATCGTGTGAAAGCACCAACGGGTAGTCAGTGAAAGTTTCATGGAAAGTGATAGCGTTTCGTGTATAACTCGAGCCCACCGTCGTGCATGTGTCGCTGATTATTGCCCCGTATAAACAATGTACACGCGATTGCCAAATATTTATTTTCGCTAAGATCGTTCGACGACACTTTGCAATTGGAAATTAAAAAAAAAAAAAAAAACAAAAAATTAAAATATAAAAGAGCAAAAAAAATAGTACCAAGTATTTGTCGTCGAGTTTCAAGAATATTTCATTCACTTCGAGAAAAAAAAAAAACAATACAACTTTTTTTTTAATATTCCTCTAAAGTTTCATTTGAAAACATGAAAACTTGAAAATTATTTGTTTTGTTTGCAGGTATCACCGGTCTGTTTACCGTTTTCTCCAGCGTCGTATTTACATCCAGCGTTCTCAACTTTGCGAACAGCGAGTTCTCAGATCTCAAGTGAGTATAATTTTCATAAGTAATTATTAAAATCCTCGAACATCATCATCATCATCATCATCATCCATTGTGTCTAGCTCGATAAAACGTGATTTAAAAAATCTTCTTTGTATGGATTGCATGCTGATCGAATTATCAAATATTTATGCTTTCAGAGATGCCATTTCATTCCTGCTACTTCTGATTGATCTCAACAAAGCTGGCGTACTGGCCCAATTGGCCTTGAGCTCAAGGAGTCAGGAGGAAGTACGGGCCAACATAGCCAGGGGAATGTCCCTTCTCGGGCCGACAATTACACTCGACACACTCGTCGAGACGCTCCTAATCGGCATTGGCTTCTTGTCCGGTGTCAAAAGACTCGAGGTTCTCTGCAGTTACGCATGCCTCAGCGTAGTCGTGAATTATCTCGTCTTCATGACCTTCTATCCCGCCTGTCTTTCACTCATACTCGAGGTGAGTCTTTGTAAAAGTCAAAAAAACGAAAAAAAACAGAGATAAAATCTTCAAGCAAAAAAAAAATTGGAACAAAATCAACAAAAAAACTAAAATTTTCAATCTTCCAAGCACGTTTTTTTTCAATTCTACATTATTGATACGAAAATTCATGAAAAATGTAAACTATTATTATCTCGATTAGCCACCATGAATTTTCGTAATTCAATAAATGATTATTTTATCTTAACGATTATGGCATTGCTTTTTTTTTTACTTGTACTACGAATCGTACGAAATCCAGCGATCCAGATTGAGTTTACGTTTGTAATTAGTTTGTTTTTTTTTTGTTTTTATTCGTCAATTTTTAGCTCTCACGCGGCAGCTCGGGGATGGGAAATCTCAGCGCCGACAAGATATTGATGATGCATTCGTTGAACGAGGAAGACCAAAAACCAAATCCCGTTGTCGAACGAGTCAAACTCATTATGATTGCTGGCCTATTTGTCGTTCACGCGCACAGGTCAATATTATTATTATTATTATTATTATTATTACATCGATTATTATTACGTTGATGGCTTGGAGATTATCGAAATGGTTTTTATTACCTTGATTGTTCTGCAATATCCGTTCCCTTTAAACGTCACTGATTTCCATGCCAACGTATATTTATATATCCATACGTATATATATATATATATATATAAAATTATTTATACATGAGTATAAAGTCGTTTTGGCTCGTATGCCGCAATCCGACAGCAATTACTGAAAAATGCGATCAACCGCTTAGCAAAGATCTTGGAAATACGCGAAAAGAAAAAAAAAGAGAGAGAAAGAGAGGGAGAGAGAGAAAGAATCAAGGCCGAGACTAGAAGTGAACTCTTCAATATGTGTAACGAGATGTAACGAATCTACAATCGAGATATCGAGAGCGTGCCTTTTACTTATTTATGCCAAATCGATTCGTGCTTATCTAGGATAATTATTCCCCTGAGGAACAAACGATATATATATATATATATATATATATATATATATATACGTTGATCGTAAAAATAGGATTTTCAGTTATAGGCAGAAAAAAGAATCCTGATAAATTCGACTCGAAATATTAGAAACGTTACTGATACATTAGCAAGTGACTTTTGACCAAGGATAAAGGAGGTTTAGATTCATTTTTTTTTTCTTTTCCCTACGTTTAATTATGTCTCTTCAAAAATGCTGCTCTTTGCATGCATAAAATATCTGAGGCTATACAATTTTTTTTTAGATTTCATTCAAACAAATGAAAAAATCCGTATTTATTTATTTATAAATTTTTTATTTCATATCTATTATATAAATTTAATTTATCTATAAGTTTTCGAAATATATATATATATTTTTTTCGAAAACTTTGAAAATCGCGAAAAACGTCAAGAACGAATTTGTTCCTTTTCTCTCGTACTGCTCATTGCAATGCTAACGAAAGCTTCCAAGATATGCGGAAAAGGAATGATTCTCGTCGACAATTTCAAAGTGTCATCTGTACAATCTGACCCGGTCGTTTACTTTTTTCCACGCTTCACGAGACGGCATATCGTCGAGACGATTCTCCCCATTGTCCCTGAAACCGAACGGGTCAGGTTCACGTCGGTTGTAACGAATTATCATAGGATATATTTATATTTCATCGACACAATGGGCACAACGTTGCGTGGGTTTCGTGAATGACGAAGATTTTTATGAATTGGAAATTCTACGTTTGTCAAAAAAAAAAAAAAAAAAAAAAAATCATTTCCAGCAATTTTTCCTTTTGTGCAATTTTGTGCAATTTTGTTTTTCGTCAATTTGACGAAATAATGCATTTTTTTTTTTTCCCCTCGAAATTTGCCGAAGTCGGGCCTCGGCTTTCTGGAATTACGAGGAAGTAATTCACGAGACTCGTGAAATCAAAGAAGGAAAAAAAAAAGAAGAAGAAAATTAATTCTCAGAATGTCGATAAGAATTTCAGGCGACGAAGCTTCAATATTAATAATCCTTATAAATAATTGAAGTAAAAAAAAAGTGTTATCTGACGATTCGGACGTCCAATTCCTGATTCAAGCATGCAAGAACATGTCTCCTATCTTTTTTTTTCTCCTCCCCTTCGCGTTAAATATTACATGAGCGTTCGTCAATAATAAACGTATGGACAAAGAATAGGCAGATAGAGATTTCCGCGAGCCATGAAGAGACCCAAAAATAAACTTTACGAATGTCGGGTGGTGGAGAGACAGGGGGAAGTGGATGGATTTTCATGCTCGCACATAGTTTCCTCGTCAGGTTGTCGAACATCTCAGTTTCGTGAAAGAAGGCTCGCAGGTATCTCGACGATTAGCCAACTTTTGCGATTGAAATCTTCGACTCTTTCCGTACGTTCATAAAGTTTCTTTGTTTCTTCTTCTCCTTTCTTTCTTTCTTTTTTCTTTCGTATTCACCGTATACTCCTGACGGATTATCGAGACTCGACGATAGGATTTCGACGATCGAACAATCGCGAGTTATTAAATTGTCGAACGATGCGTCGATTTTTTTTTAAATTGTGAATTATCATTTTTTTTTTTTTATTTCTAAAGTGTATCTGTAATTTTTTTTTTTTTTTCTTATTATTTCAGTCGCTGGCCATTCAGGCACGGTGATGTTGACGACACGGTCGAGGGCAAGCCTCTGCCGATAGATTCTCACATTATAATAACGAATCACAACAAATCCGAGACGCCCCATGACTTCGCTGAACATCTCATGAATTGGCTGTCGATGAGCGCTGACAATATCGTTATACTGATATTGTTGCTGGCACTTGTCGTGAAATTCGTTTATTTCGAGGACAAGGGCGAGATTGCGAAACAATTGAGATTCGAGGATAAGGAAAATACGTCGTCAGGATCGTCGGAAAAGTCGAGAGAGGAAACATTCATCAACGATAGCATGCACCCGGCATTGGACGCCTCACTGAGACAGAGATTCGGTGGCGCGATACCGGCTATCAATCAATCGTCAGTTTTTCCATTGTCCGGCATGGGGGGCAATTGGATCGAGGTTTGCAACGAAACGCCGGTTGAGCAACACGACAAGGAGGTACAGACCGAGGGCAGAGCAATAACCGTCGATGATAATTTTGGCGATAGCACGAGCCATGAGAAAAAACCACCGAGAAGCGTCGACGAGTGTCTATCGATTTATCGTTCCGAGGTAAGTGCGCGAAGTTTATTTATTTTTGTTATTTTTTTTTTTCCCCGTTTCGAGAGATATGTATACACGAAAGGAGGCGAATATTTGTTATTTCACCGAGGTAGAATCGAGCTGGTTATAATGAACGTGGTTGAAATTTAAATTTCGTTTTTCTTCATGGAAAACGACCTTGGGGGGGGAGAAAATGGTTTCTACGAATTTTCCGCAAGAACGAGAATAGAGATTGTTGTTTTGAAAAATATTTATGAATTTCGCTAACGAATCGCATTGGCATATTCGTCGAGGGGATGCACGAGGAAAATTTTCCAGCAGTGTTTTTTATTTCTTGAGGATTTAAATTAATAATATTGAATTTACGAGGAAAGGCCCAATTTTGCTTTTTACGCCTTGAATTTATTCTCAGAGAGCAAAAGAATTTTTTTTTTACGTCAATATCCTTGAAGAAATATGAAACGCTTCTTCTGAAAATATAAGAAAAATTGTTATTTCAATGGGGAGTTTTTTTTCCTTCTTCTCGTCACCGCTGGATACATCCTTCAAAAAAAAAGAATAAATTGGAAAACAATTGTGTCGAATCGGTGTTTTTTTTCCCCCCAAATATTTCCAACTGCACGTAAATTCTCAATTTACACCGAAAAAAAAAGTGCGTCACGCAAATGTTCTCTTCTCTGTTTGAAAGCTCGGAGCGAGTGGTCTGACGGATTTCGAAGCGAATATTTGTTATTTCACCGAGTAGAATCGAGCTGGTTATAATGAACGTGGTTGAAATTTCAATTTAGTTTTTCTTCATGGAAAACGACCTTGGCGGGGAGAAAATGGTTTCTACGATTTTTCCGCAGGAACGAGAATAGAGATTGTTGCTTTGAAAAATATTTTTGAATTTCGCTAACTAATCGCATTGGCATATGCGTCGAGGGGATGCACGAGGAAAATTTTCCAGCAGTGTTATTTTTTTTTTCTTGAGGATTTAAATTAATAATATTGAATTTACGAGGAAAGGCCCAATTTTGCTTTTTACGCCTTGAATTTATTCTCAGAGAGCAAAAGAATTTTTTTCGTCAATATCCTTGAAGAAATATGAAACGCTTCTTCTGAAAATATAAGAAAAATTGTTACATCAATGAGGAGTTTTTTTCTCGTCACCGCTGGATACATCCTTAAAAAAAAAAAGAATAAATTGGAAAACAATTGTGTCGAATCGGTGTTTTTTTTTCCCCCAAATATTTCCAACTGCACGTAAATTTAAACCGAAAAAAAATAATTGCCTAACGCAAATGTTCTCTTCTCTGTTTGAAAGCTCGGAGCGAGCGGTCTGACGGATTTCGAAGTGATCCAGCTCGTGAATCGAAAATACATAGCGGCTTATCAGTTGGAAAAAGCGGTCGGCGATATGGAGCGAGGAGTCGGTATTCGACGTTTGTTGATCGGCGAGGCTGCCCATTTCACCGACGAGCTCTACGATTTGCCATATCAAAATTACGATTATACGAAGGTATTGGGCTCCTGCTGCGAGAACGTTGTCGGTTATGTGCCAGTTCCGGTTGGCATTGCCGGACCATTGCTGATCGACGGTGAGCTTTATCACATACCAATGGCAACGACCGAGGGTTGTCTCGTTGCCTCGACCAATCGCGGCAGTCGGGCACTGATGAACTGCGGCGTCACGAGTCGGGTCGTTGCCGACGGTATGACGCGCGGCCCGGTCGTTAGATTTCCAAATATCGTGCGGGCCAGCGAGGCAATGGCATGGATGCAAAATACAACGAATTTCGACGAGATGAAGAGACACTTCGATGCGACATCTAGATTCGCTAGATTAACGAGGATACACGTTAGAATTGCGGGCAGACATTTGTTCATAAGATTCGTGGCGAAAACGGGCGATGCGATGGGAATGAATATGCTGTCGAAGGGTACGGAAAAATCATTGCAGGCAGTTCAGGAGTGCTTCAGCGATATGGAAATTTTGTCGCTTAGCGGTAATTTTTGTACCGACAAAAAGCCAGCCGCTGTAAATTGGATCGAGGGTCGCGGCAAGAGCGTCGTTTGCGAGGCAATCGTACCGTCCGAAATTGTCACGAGTATCCTAAAGACAACGGTACATGCCCTCGTTGACGTTAATATAAGTAAAAATATGATTGGCTCGGCGGTTGCGGGAAGCGTTGGGGGTTTCAATGCGCACGCGGCGAATATCGTGACAGCGATTTATATCGCAACGGGACAGGATCCGGCGCAAAATGTCGGTAGCAGCAATTGCATGACCCTGATGGAGCCATGGGGCAACGACGGCATGGATCTTTATGTATCGTGCACAATGCCGAGTATCGAGATCGGCACGGTTGGCGGTGGAACGGGTCTACCGGCCCAGGGAGCCTGTCTCGCTATGCTCGGTGTCAGGGGCGCCCACGTCGAGGAGCCCGGTGAGAATGCCTGCAAATTGGCGAGAATAGTTTGCGCTACCGTATTGGCAGGTGAATTGTCGTTAATGGCGGCTCTCACGGCCGGTCATCTAGTCAAAAGTCATCTGAGACACAACAGGTATGAAATTACTATGTCAACGAAATTTTAATAACAATTAATTGATCAATCGATATTAATAATTAATTATTATCCGCAAACTTCGTTGACCATTTTTTTTATTCGTTATCGGCATTTTTTTAAAATGTTTTTTTATTCATACATACATTTGTTATTGCAGATCATCGACGACAGTGAGTAATCCGGTTAGCCTGAGCCGAAAGGAGGGCGTACATTTGACGGTGCCAAATTTACCAGAACTCCAAGGAATTTGCAAGGATTCTGAAAATCAATCTTAGCATTGAAATGCAATAATGTTAATTAATTTATCGTTTTTTTTTTTTTTTGCGCTTGCGCGACGAATATATTCGTACGCGCGTTGGGAGAAAAGAAACGAATCGTATCGCGATAATTGTTTCATCGTTTTGCGATTTTCAAGACCGGAAATAGTGAGTATTCGATATTGTTTTGTTGCAAGACGAAACAAAAGGTAGAATGGAAAAAAAAACAACAACTTGATCGTAAATTACGAAATGTGCACGCCAGGCAAAGAAAAGTAAGTCACTGCTTTTCGCGTACGTTTGCGTTATGAAATTTCAATTGAAGATTCATCTTATATATATATATATATACTGAATACACGGTATAGTCGTTATTAATTAACGAAATTTAACGAAATTTTTTGCATCAACGAGCGACAAATTGAGATTACGGAGCCTTTGAAATGTAAGCACAGAGTGTAATACGATACTATTTTACGTATTTCGGAGTTTATTGTTTACTATCATCGTTCGAGATTTTTACGGAAACGAATAACATTGAGTAGCGATGAGAATGATGCGGCAAAACGTTGAAAAAAAAAAAAAAAAAAAAACCACACGGTCGAGGGAAAAATACAATTCGTCGCCGAACAGAGACGATCACTTTAGAATTTGTGTTGCGACGGTAGCATAATGTTTTAATGACTGTACAAAATGTATATCGAAATATTGCGTGAGGAGATTTAGCAGATTTTTTTTTTTTTTTTTTTCTTTTGTTTTAGAATACGCAGAGCTATATTATATTATAATAACGTACGAATATACCAATGGTAAATGGATTTCCACGTAGGAATTGTGTATCTATAAATGCGTATAACTGATAACTTTGCGTCGTTATCGATTATTTTGATATTAAAGAAATGAAAAAAAAAAAAAAAAAGAACAAGGTACGTTTGACCGTTCGGACAAGTTTGTGCGTTAGAAAAATTTATCTATCAGTTTGTCACTGATTTTTTTTTTTTTTTTTATGAACGCTAATAAGAAATGCATATGATTGTATTCTTCATGATGATCTTTTATTTTCAAAACCAAAATGTGACAATGGATACGGCTTAAATATGACGGTAACTTAATTAAAGGTACAATAGTAACAAAAATGAAAAAAAAAAAAAAATGGAGTTATTGCGTTTAATCCTAACTAATACTTTGCTGTATTCCAACAGCGATCTTTACGATATCCGCAAGAGCATCTCGTTCATTCGTTCGTGCATTTGAAAAAAGAAATTAAAAAAAAAATCAATTATTCACATTTTTTCATAAGTCTCGTCGTAGCCACAATCGACGCAAGTGTGAGTGTAAGTATCGTCATCCTCGTTGTACGTATCCTCGCCAAATACATGAGTGTGAGTTGCCTTCTTTGTTTTGTCGTACATCGAACTTCGGACCTCCATTCTCAGTTGTTTTACCTGATGAAAATTTTTCTCGTTTAGGCAAGAAAAAAAAAAAAAAAAAGGTATTGGATCGATCGAAAGAAACGTTGTTTCATTCGACTGATCTCTGAATCGACCGGAGACAATGGAGATAATTACTTTTTTATTGAATTTTTTAATTTTAATTTCCTGTCTCTTAACATCGCGTTTCTCTCTTTCCTCCAATAAATTTTCCTCCGTGCCCCACACCTCGAGGGCTCGTTTTTCCACCTGGAGATGAAGATACAGCTTCATCTCTCCCCATCTCATGTTGTGCGGATTTTTACGAACGATAAACTTGAGGGGAGGCTCTCTCTTATCAAAATCGCAATCCTTCAAGAGATATTCCTCTTTTGCCTCCGTTTTGGTGATAAGCGAATGCTTGTCCCCGCTGTCTCTGAGCAAACAAAAAAAACAATTATAAAATTTCAAAGTCCTCAATGATAAAAAAAGATCGAAGATCGTTGGCATCTTACTTGCAAGAATCGCACACGGAATAATCAAACTTTTGCAGCAGATAAGAGTCTTTAAAGTTTTTCTGGCATTCTTCGCAAATCGGAAATCCTATTACGATCGGAGCTGGATCGTCCGCAATTCTCAGCTAAAATTATATACATTATCGAAATATAATTTATTTGTCGCAAACACGAAGGGGGGGGGGGGGGGAAATCGTGGAAAATTTTTTTTTTTACCATCTCTTCCTCCAAATTGTCATCGTCTTCGATGAGAAAACCGCCGCCGCTGTCCACAACTTTTTGTCCTTGGACTTTGAGAACTCTCGTCTTTGACGAATCATCCCTTTGCAAAAAAAATTATGTATCGATTCGAATAAAATGAATAATTCATTGGAATGGACACGGAGCGAACGGATCGCGATGGATACTCGAAGCTACAAAATATATTCCCATTTTCGGCAATGATTTTCGCATGAATGATAGATATAGAGAAAAAAAAAAAATTAATTCAATACCAAGGACACCGTAAGGAGATGAATTTATTATTTTTTAATTTCGCGAATGTATGAAAAATGGTACGAAGCATTCGTTCGTAAAAAAAAAAAAAAGTGATGGACAATGAGACCTTGAGGTGATTGTTTGCAACGAGGATAATTGTAACTTACTCCTTGGCATAAGGATGAGCAACGATTTTTGATTTTTTCAGCAGCAGAGCTCGCTGACGATTACGCTCCGCTCTTTCCTGATACCACTGAGGCGATTCGGATCTCTTATTCTCCGTGCTCTCGGCAATTGACAATTTTTCGGCATTCGTAGACATTTTTTCGCGTATTCACACATATATTTATCATCAAACAAGTATTTATTCCATTTGTCATAAAAGTTTTATAAACACTGGACTATTTGTTTTTATTATTTTTTATCTTTCAAAGCACAGTGGTTCATCTAACCAAACAATCTTTGTATACACAGTATATATATTTATTGTTCACATGTAAACACGATTGAGACGAAAATTTAACGTAATTCATAAATTATAATTAACGCGAACGATTTTGTAGTGTAAAAAAAACGTTATTTTTTAACTGACGATAGACGCGATTATAACAAATTGGCGTGAGGGAAAACGGGGAATTTGCGCCTTATTTCGTAAGAACGCCCTCTACGTTTGTGTGTGTATGGTTTGAGCCAAGCAGACGAAAAACCATCTATAACCGTCGTTCTTTGCTCTCGTGTTACAGGTTAGGCCCGCTACGATCGGACGGATAATATTTTTTGGTTACGATAAATTATTTATGATGGCAACGAGAGGATGGAAGGTGAGTAAACAATGAAAATTTAGTTAATCCTTAGATGTGTCAAGAAAGTTCAAAGATCAAGAAAGTTTTTGCTGGGTCTCAATATTTTTCGAGCAGGATCCTTATTCTGACAGTGCGCGGATTAATCATTTTTTTTCGTTCTCATTTTAAGGTCATTCAGGCTCACGTGCCTATGATAAGATTTCGCAAAGGGGCTACGAATAAAGGTAAGATTGATAATTTCTTTCAACTGAGTGATTTTAGGAAACACGAGAGTATCCGTGCAATGTGAAAATTGATCTATAGCCATTGGAGGTACGATCGCGACTCCGTCAGCTGCACCAGGAACGGCGGTGAAAACCGGCGGACCAAGTGCAACCGGACCCGGTACCGTTGTTCTGCCAACTATAGAAGATTTTCAGTTACCCTTTAAATTTCAGAGAAGACCCATAGATCCGAAAGAAATGGAATATATCAATGTAAGAAAAATATATCAATCTTCTTCTGCATTACGTAAACACGTCGTCACCCTACAAGAATTGAGAAAATTCAATCCTGAAATCGCATGCTTACAATTTAGAATCTTCGTTGAGACTGAATTTGTTGAATAAATGTAAGCTAAAATTATGTTTTTGTCTTATCGCTTTTTTTTTTCAGCGCGGAGGTCCTGAATGACTGTCGTTCGTCAATTCGCCAGAACTTTAAACTTATATTAATATTGTGACCTTAGTAAGAGTAAAAAATCCTCATGCCGTTAATTCGAAAAAGCTGTATAAAATTTCTGAATTAATAAAAACATTTTCATCCAAGATTAAGGGAATATTTGTATTGTTTCGTATTTTTAAGAATTGCGAAAAAACATGGTAGCGCAGATGAAAGTCTATCTGACATTTATAATTTTAGATCGAGGGGGCACTAGCAAACGTTTATTTCCAGCTTTGATAAAAATTTGAAATTTTTATTAAAAAAAAAAACGATAGATTTGCTGGCTTGAAAAATTTTCTTGCGATTGAAATTTTTCAGTTTTTCGAGGTTATGTAGCGAGCCCTACTGGTATAAGGCCGAAACAGAAAAATACGGTCGGATTGAGCCAGGTGGCGCTAGACGAGATTATCAGTTATCAACCAATCTATATATGTATATAATAGTAGCACTAAAAGAACGCATGGCGAGTAAAGTTAATTGAATAGATTATTTCTCATATTATTTAATCGGAAATCATGCCGAAAGTGGGAAATTTGTCGAAAAAAAAAGACCTCCATCATATAAATACACCAGAGGTCGAAAATGAAAAAAGTGCGAGAAAATGCGAGCTTGTGATTAGTGGTGAGGAAAATGTTTCGTCGAAAGAAGGCTGTTATATTTTGGCACTGTGCGGCACTCAGAGGTAATAAAACATTTTTTCGTGAAAAATTAATTACAAAATTACGTTTATGACAATTACCTTTTATTTATTTATTCATTTACTTAATTCAATAAATACTGTTACAATATTTCATTGAGAAAATAAAAAAAAAAAAAAAATTAATAATATTAATTAATTGACATAGCTGTTAATGGATTGCAAAAACAATGTAAAAATTTTCACAGCGAGTCAGAGTTTCGTATCGCCGCGGCCTGCTCGAATTATACGAGCGCAGTTTATTCGGTCGGCGAAACTATTACCAAAGTTTCATCGAACGATGATAACGATTCTCCCATAGTCGGCATCAAATTTAGCCCAGTTTCCAAAAATATATTGTATACCGCCATGAGAAATGGATTTATCACAGCCTGCGATCTCAGAGCAAAAAACAAGATAGTCGCCACGATAAGAGGTAAGTAATATCGAATATCTTTGGCCATTAACATTCGGCAGTTATTTATTCATTTTTTTTACTTATTTATTCATAAGGAAATTATCTCTTGGAATCATACATACGATAATGTGTATACAAGATAGCAAAAAAGAGCTACATGGTAAATAGAGCCGTTATAGTAACTAATAAGTAATAAAGATAATAATAAAGCCGCATAGCGCATAGCAATTCACTACCAGGAAAATAACAGAGCAACAAGGCAATGTCAGAAAAAAAAAAAGATAAAAAAAAATAATAATTTTTCTTGATTATTAAAGAAATAATAAAGATTATAATAAAGTTAATAAGTAAAGCAGCACAGCGCATAAGCAGTTCGATACAGGGAAAATAATAGAGCAATAAAGGCAATTTCAGTAAAAAAATGAATACCACGGATCGAGATGCGTTCTCGAAAGAGGAAATAGGGATAGAAAAAAAAAATCGATCTGCGGATATACTTATTCGACGTATCGCTAAGCCTAATAGATATCGATATATGCTGAAATTCACCCGGACCGATCGGGATACGAAAAAACTGATCAATAGCTCTAAGAGGCCTGGACGGGGCCCTAAAATCAAAGCGGGCGACAGAATCAATACAATCAATCATGTTATTATGAATCTTATATAAATGTATCATGTCCGTATAAACTCTAAGGGATTTAAGTAAACAGAGCCTAAAGGGCTCAGGCAATAACGGAGTAGTCGTGATCAACTCTGGACATTGGCCTCCCCATCTTGAACGCTGCCGACTTAAGAAATTTATGTTGCGCTTGATCAAGAATAATTGCATAAGAGTCAAATTAGGGAGACCAAATGATACTGGGATACATTAATATCGGACGAACTAGTGAAAGATATAGTTACGAAAGATACAAAGACTTGTGAAAGATACAGTTATAATTATGAATTTTATGAAAATTTTGAAAAATCCATTGTTTTTCCAGATTCCACGCCCGACGGTAAACTCCGACCGTTCAGCAGTTTCGACATAAGCAACGACGACAGATTCGCCGTTGCGGGTAGCGAGCACGTCGGCGGAGACGCTTTCATTCTTTTCTGGGATCTGAGATACAACAACGGCAGAACGAAAGGAAATTGCGATTTGCTCGGTGGTTATTGGGAATCTCACATTGACGACATAACGGCACTCTCGTTTCATCCTGAAAAACGGGATTTTTTGGCCTCCGGCAGTACCGACGGTTTGATCAATGTTTTCGATTTGACGAAAAGCAATGAGGAATCGGCACTCAAGTACTCCCTGAACACTGAATCGTCGGTGGTAAGTTTACAAGCAACGAATCGGGAACATAAACACACACGGATGGCAAAAAATTTTCCCAAATTTCATTTGTTAAATCTCCAAAAAGGACAGGCTCGGCTGGTTGAATAACGAAAATATCTGGTGCACGACGCACACCCATGAGCTACAACTCTGGGACTGCAAGGATGCGCAACCGTATGAAAAATTCGAGCGTGAAGCTCTCGGAACTTTTATGGTTCGTTGAATGATAATTCTTTGAGAAAATTCATTAAGATGAGAAAAATGCATGAAAAGGATCCGAAATTCATCGTCAATATTCGCTATACCGCTGAGATAAAATTTGCCGGAATTATTTCGAAAATTTAATCCGCATCGTTCTATCAGATTTTCTACAGATTGAATTTACACATTTTGATACAACCGGCTGGACACTTCTCGTTTGCGAGAAAAAAAAAATTAATTTTTCCCATAATTTATTTATTATAAATTATTTTTATAAATTATATAAATTAATTTAATTTATTATAAATTATTATTAATTATACAAACTAACGAGAAGGTTTCCATCTCTCAATTCAACACAACTGTTTCTATAAGATATCGTGAACTATTTAAGCCTGCTCCGAGTTGAAAATGTGTAATTTTCGAAATCCGTACCATTGATTTTCATATTTCGAACAATCTCTTAATGCGCGCGAGAAAAAAAAAAAATCTTCGCCCACGAAATTGTACAACGAGTATCGTCGTTTGTTTCAGAATTCCGATTTGGACACTTCTTACGTGGTTAAAATGCACAATACAAATGTCTTTGGCCAGCCGTTTTTGTTGGCTGGTTCGACAAGCGCGAATAGGTGAGTAAAATTTATATCACGAAGTGAACGAAAAAAAAAATTTCGTTTGGACAATTATTCATTGCGGGACATTTTTTTTTTTTTACATACTGCAGCGAACTCAGTGGTTTGAGCATTGAGGATGGCAATTTGAAAACTTGTTACGAATTGCCGGGAAACAAGCAGCTTGTTCGCGATAGCTGGTACCATGAGAAGGTGAGTTTGGAAAAAAAATCGGTCGTTCGACCGAGGGGAAAAAAAAAATATACAAGACTCTGATTCGCGTTGTTTTTGTTTGTTTGTTTATGAAACAGAGCGGCTGTTTGGTGACCGGTGGTGAAAGGGGCATTCTGAATCTGTGGAAGGAAAACAATACGATACAGGCAAATAGCGTATCGAAATCGTTTTCGAAATCGGACGGAAAAAAACGTGACAAACAGCCACGACCGAAGCCTTATTGATCGTTAATTTTTCCATATCACATTTAAATGTAAACGTCTTGAAATATTTTTTGTAAAATATACAATATTATTAACTCAAATTGCATTTCGTGTTTCATTCAATTTTTCCTCCACTAATCACAATACGTATGAATAAATAATAATAATAATAATAATTCATAGAGTCGAATGTCCGTTCATGCTTTTTTGCGTTTATTACAATAACAGTTTTATGTACATTTATAATAAATAATTATTATTTCTTGAGGCGGCTACTTATTCATTGATGAATGATAATAGGTAGTAGCAATGATAAAATAAAAAATAGCATATAGTGTAAATAGTTATTAGGACTGAGAGTCCCAGTACTAGTCATACGAGTTTATCGAAGAAAAAAAAAAAAAATAGTAGTAGTATTAAGTCATCGTTAGAAAATATAGGGCGAACCGCAATACAGTTCTGTTATTTTTCATTATCTCTCTCTCTCTTTTAAAATTTTTCTCTTTTCCATGTTTTTTTTACTTCTTGTTTTCTTCTTGTATTTCGTAAATATAGTTACGAGCACTTGCCGTGGCTTTTCGTTCGATCGCTCTCTATAGAAGTCGCGTAAAAATTTTTTTTTTTTTCCTGGAATCCACGCTCAATAAATCTAAGAGTTGTTTTTTTTTATTATACACGATTTAACAGGGATAAATACAAAATTACCTCATCGTAACACGCCGCAAATTGTATAATATATATATTTCTTGTTATAAAAGCGAAAGAAGAATAAAATCTTGTAAATCGCTTGGGCGTCGGTATTTTAAAATGCATAACTGTGACAAAACTCAATAATAATACGTAATAAGTCTTGCAATATAAGTAATATAAGTCTTTGACGGAAATGCAATAGTTTTTTTTTTTTTTTTCATACATCGAGAAGTTGTAAATATTAAAGTTCGACGAGCAATTTTTTCTTGTCTCTTTTGCGAATCGCTTTTACACAATAGTTATACACTTTGACGCTCATAACCATGATTTAACATGGATCGCGAGTGTTTTTTTATCTTGAATAAGGTGAAATATGAAAATATCATAATTGCATTGGAATAGAGATTTTTAAAGAGTAGAGGCGATTGTTGATATATAATATAGCCGGTATCACAATGATAACAATAGATATAGTTTTGTTTTTTTTTTCTTCTTTTTGTTTTTTTTTTCTTTTAGAGTAAAACAGTACAGAGTAAACGTACAAAAATACTTCCCACGGAAAATATCCGCATGTGGGGACGTAATTATGATTCGCTAGTCACTCGTAAAATACTGCGTTATTATCGAATTTTTCAACGGGACCAAACTCATAATTAGCCACGCAAAAATTGAAATAAAATGAGAATTAAAAAAAAAAAAAAACGCGAATAAAAAAATCATGTTATTAGGAGATATACAGTCGGGGAAAAAAGAAGTTTATATAGATAGGCCGTGGAACTTGATGCCCAACAGTTTAACAGGTACAACTGTCGTCTCGATTATTTTTCTTCTTTTTCTCATTGTTCCTTGCATAACGATAGTTTTTACTCTTTGCATAGCGCGATCGAGTAATTTAGCTCTTCGAGTTCGACTCAAGCGGTGGATGAAAATGGATTTCTTTCGATTTTCGTTGAGCTGCTAAAATTCAATTGGATCAAACATTTTTTTTTTTTTTTTCAAGATGCTAAAATTCAATAAGTGAGTTCCTCAATTAGTATTACGCCATCGTCCGCAAGAGATATACTTCCCCTAAAGACTAATAACGATTAAATTTGCATATTTATCAACGAACTTGCGCGATTTTTTTTTTTTTCACCATACACAACAATGCAGTAACAACGAGGGCTCTTTTTTTTCCTTCACTTTTTGTAACATCTCACGATACATATGGTACTATATATATAATTTTTTTTTTACACTCGAATACTACTCAATAACAGTAAATACTATTGTCACCACGATTGATTGGAAAGAGTTACTAGCAATTAGCGTATTACTTTAGATATCGTTTTTTTTTCCCGTAATAATTTCGTTTATGCTGATCATTGTTTTTCTTTTTAATTCTCAAATTCATTTTACCAATTTTTCTCGCAACGTCCCTGCAACCAGGTCCAATTTTTCCAATCTTTTATCCTCCAATGCGGTACATAATATTGCACGCTCGATCTTCTTAATCTTATCACTTGTATAGTTGGCTCTCAAGAGTTTACGTCTCAAGGTTTTATTATTTTTTTTTCTCTCGCAATTTTACAAGAAAGACAAATCTATCGCTCGAATTATCGAGACATACGACATAAAACATATTCGCTCAATGATTACTCGATAATACAATAACGTTTGAGCGAGCAGTCTTCGTGATATCGATTCTGCAATACCTTTTCTTTTTTCTTAAAGATTTGTTTTTTTTTGTTTTTTTTTGTTTTTTTTTTTTTTTTGACAACTTTGGTACATCATTTTTTCATTTGTTTTATACACATATGCGCAGTTTGTTTTTCTTTTTGTCAAACGAATTTGAATTCGTTCGAGGAGATGAGTAATCACGTACGAATATGATTTCAGCTGTCTCTGTCGATCTTACGAAGGCAATAAAATGAACTTCGTCTATTAAAAAAGGGGGTTATCGAATAATAACAACATTGGCAGTGAATAATCTATAGATCTCCCCCGATACCAGATTGGGAGATATAGAATCACTTTTCTCCCATATACGTTTGGCGAATTATCATTTTTCCCCAGTGATGTTTCCGTCTACATTTTCTAGTTTTCCTTCTTCCTTCTCATTGTCCAGCTAACTCATTTTAACGTAAATTTTCATTAACTTTCATTCTCGGTGTTTCTCGAGCTACGACTGATAGTTGAATCAAGTCGGAACAATTTTTTTTTTTTTCCGTGAAATCAGACAGAAGACTATGGGATTATTTTTTTTTTCTATAAAGGATCTGCATAATCGTGTCGAGAAGTAAAAATTCTTCAATAATTGTTTCTAAAAACAATTCCAATGGCAAAATTACTTAAATTATATTTTTTGGAAATTTAATGAACGTCTGATGGACATAAATCAAGAAAAATGATTATGAGCTCGTGGAGAACTTGCCTGGGTCGTTTCATTATCTCGAAAGGTAAATTTTCATTATGGTTTTTTTCAATAAAAAAAAAAAATCCACAATAAAAGGCTGATTTGAATGTTCCGCAACTCTTCCAATTGTCAAAAAAAAAAAAATTCTCGATTAATTCACCGCGCCAGATGTTGAATAACGTCCATTCTTTAAAAATGACGGACAATTGTTTGCATCGCAATATTATTAAAGTTGGAAAATTTATCGAACCGTGAGTATCATTCAATACCTTTCTCAGTGAAATTATAGAGAATCATTCAACGAATAGAATTTGATTAATCGAAATTCAACCATTATTGTGTTTTTTTTTTTTTTTTTTTCTATTGATTTTCTGGACAATGGTGATAAACTAGGCGATGTCCGTGCGAATTTATGGTCATATGAATTCTTTGTGTATCGGTTACAGATTTATTGGACCGATCATCAATGCATTTTGTCTCTTTGAAAGATCGTAGAAACAATTTTAGGTTTGTTTAAATTTCGTACTTTTGTACATAACCGTACAGCCTAATTCGTCCTTCACCGAAAAATCTTTGTAGAATAATTTTTATTTTGTTTTCGAAGCTCTGTATAACACACGCGCGCTCGATGTCCTAACGATTTACGTTGCAGGGTATCATTTTAATGGCGAAGAAAAATATCTTCCTTTAATCTTGTACAGGGACGCGACTATATGCAGTATCCTAAAAATTTCGATATTCGCTACAGATTGTTACCTGCGTCTAAAAAAAATGCAAAGAGCATCTTTCCTTTTTTGACAATTGTATTATCTATATCTCCTGTGTACTCCGCAAATGATAAAAAAAAAAATAAATTGGAAAATACTCGGTGAGACCATTGGGTCGTTTGAATTTCATGAAATCGCAAGAGTACGTGACTATTTTTTTTTTTTTTTTTTAGATTAGACGCTTCATAAAAAGTGTCAATAAACACTTCAGGCAGCGTTTTATTGTAAGCATTATTGATTTATCAGTACTTTTCTTTTCATTCTTTTTTTTTTTTTTGTTTTCTCGTTTCTATCTGACCCTCGGGAATTTCGTTTCTAATTTTTCGTCCCGAATACGAGACAGTAGAATTGGCAACAAAGTATGAACCTATGAAAAACGCATATTTATAAATTTCGTTTTTTTTTTTAAAGAAAAAAACCAGTACTCGATTAACGTTCAGCATATTCCATAAAAAAAACAAAGAACAAAAAACGAATTCGAGTAAAACAAAAAAATTCTAGCAAAAATTGCATACGCAGTGTACATATAATTTGTAAAATTCGATAATCGAATATTCGTCAAATCGCGTCACGCGCGTGAGATCCAGAATTCAATTTTCCGTATATAATACCGCAAGAGCTTGAAAATTATCGGAGTTAAGTTTTTCAGAAAAACTTAACTCCGTTCGTTTGTTTGCAGGGAACCTATCGGGAAATATCCGATAATTTTGAAGCTCGCGTGGTATTCTCGGAGGATTATTTTTTCCATCGAATATTCGGCCAATGGAATTGCACCCTGAGACATCACACAATTAACAGTTATACAATTCAATTTGGGATTAATTGAACATTTCCCTTCACTTTCTCATCAATGATTTCCGAAGAATTAACTCCGAATCTACTCATATTTGATTGAGATCCTTTAATTGCCACCATAAAATTCAATCTGTCAGTTCTGACACGGGGTTCACTCGATTGGGAGATCTTTTGTTTTTCATATAGCAACTAATAAGAGAAAATTATCAGAAAAATTTATTATGAGTTTGAAACCGTGTAGGTTGTACCACGTGACGTCGAATGGTGCAATTCTATTGGCCGAAATTCGGATGGAAAAAATAATCATAAAAAAAAAACACAAACGATTTTATTCGCAGCGAGACCACATTTTGTGGTTCTGCGCAAGATCGCGATAAAATATTCTTTCGTCAATGTCTACGTCCAAGTTAAAGAGGGCCAGCTCCAAAAGTCGAAAAGTCAGTTACCCAAGCTCGAAAGTGAAAAAAAAACACGTTTTTCATTCCTTATAATTTACAAAAAAAAAAAATGTTTTTATGATCACGTAAGAGAATATTCAGATCGATGTGTTACAAAATTGTGATTATTGTTTTTTTTCAAATTCATCTCCACTCACAATTTTTTTAGTTTCGGATCTGAATACTTGTCACGATGATCGTTGAAGCATTTTTTTTTTTTTTTTTTAGAATTTCGCCCTCCACCCCTAAATGTATCTCAGTCTGAGTCGTCTCACCGAGCAAGCGGAGAATTCAACAAAATTCTTCAATTTTTCGTCACGAGAATGATTCTATTTATTTGAGTATGCGTCTAAAAAAAAATATTCAGTCAGTTGAATGTAAAAAACAGAAAAAAAAAAAAAAAAAAAACAGTAAGAAGATAAAATAACCGAAGTATCGACGGGTTTGCAAATTTAAATGCTAATCGCTAATACTCTTCTGGAATACTTTGGAGAAATGCAGAATCTACATTGATTCGCCTCGTTCACTGAGGCGAGAATTCTATCCTAGTATTTCTCGTCATTATTATTATTATTATTATTATTTTTCTTTTAATAAAGAATTTTTCTTATTTACCAGTCAATAATAAACATCGCTCGAGCGATTATCATTATTGCCCTTTTTTTTTCTCTCTCTCTTGAGCAGTCCAGCGATCATGACAACGATACGATCTTTGACGCTCGCTCGTTTAGTGCGCAATCCGTCCAACAGATTTGATGATAACAAATGTGGAATGTGTGTTGGCTATGTTTTTTTTTTTTTTTTTTTTTTTTTTTTGCAATCGCGACACTACGATTATATTTCATTGAATTAATCGGCACCCGGGCAAACTCTGTTTTCCCCTACAAAAAAAAAAGTCTTCGGTCGTCCATTCTCATCGAGATGAATAAATATTTGTAACAATTGTGCAAAATCTAATTGTCAAATTATATATATATATATAAGAGAATCAAGAGCTCGCCCCCCCCCCTTTCCTCATCAAGAGACTGTGATTTAATCACAATTTTACAATTACAGATAATCGTTCTACCAACCGACCGTGATTGCACGTATCCTCCCCGGTGGAATAAACGAATATATATCGATCGAGAAAAATTTGTCAAGTCAAATAAAATAGATTTTGCACATTTACCTGGCTATGCTGTAATTAACGTAATTAATCGCCCTCGTTTCATCGAGCAAATTTCGAAAGTCAAAAGGACTTGACGCGATTACGCGGCTGAGTCTCGCGCGACTGGCTGCGCGATGGCGTTGGCGTCGATGTTTCCGGTTGATTCGCCGATGATCGCGGAGGACGCGAATGCTTCCTGCCGAAACGAAAGAGACGTCAGAAAAATATGACCTCCTCTTCCATCGGTTGTTGCTGCTGCTGCTGCTGTTGTTGTTGTTGTTGTTGTTGTTGTTCCGTTCGAGTTTGTTGATTTTGTAGCTGCTGTTGTTGCTGCTGTTGAAGATGCTGCTGATGATAGGGTTCCGGCGGTGATCGTGTTATGCGCAATGAACGATTCGACGATTGTCCCTGGCACACGTTACCGTTGCTGTGACTGTTGCCGAGCTCCGGCGACGAGTACGACGAGCCCGTTATAGCCGCAGGACTGCTACCCGCGCGTGCGTGACGATCCGGACTGTTGTTGCTCGCTGAGCTTCCGCTTCTAATTTCATGCGCGCGTCAGATCAATTTGTCACGATGAAAATCGAGAGAAGGAAAAAAAAACAGATTTACAATTTTTTTACGAAGATTTTCATCGTTTCATCATCTTGCTTGAGATTATATTTTGATAAACGACAATATTTCCTCTCGAATGTGCCATCGAACATTGTTCGTACGATGAGAGATAAAAATCGAGAAAAAAAAACCAGTTTTTTCAATTGAAAATCCATTGCGCCAATCTTCGATCTCTCAAGCACGACGAAATTCTCGTTGCAATTTCATAGTTTTTTTTTTTTCCTGTCCAATAGCCAAAATTAATCTACGATTAGCCGTTCGCGGCCTTATCGCAATTCTCGTAACGAGACACCTGTCGAAGTACTTTTTGAATCTTTTGCAAAGCTTTCGATCACGATACTCCGACTATTTCGGCAAGAAATTTTGATTTCAGAGAGGCACCGTTGCAGTTGCACGAAGAATAAAAATTTTTTTTTTTAAAACAGCTCACCGCTTTGGATAAAAATTAATATTTTCTCGAAATATTCATGAATTCGCGATAATCCGGGATAAAACGCAGAGAGACGGACATTTACATGACATCGTTCAGTACTGATTTACGAAAAATTTCTTAATTTTTCATCTTCATAGAGGAAGTTTTCGTGATTGTAAGAGAATATTTAAAAAAAAAAATAATTTTTCACGAGTTTTTGATGAATCTCGATCGTTTGATTTTTTTTTTCGATCAATCGAACGAGCCGATCGACATTGGCCTACCTCGTGTTGTTATTGTTGGTGCCGCTGGCGAGTTTCAACGGAAGTTGTTGCTTAACGGGCGGCAAGCTGCTTTGGACTTTTTGTTGATTCGTCGCGCTAATGAGATTCAGGGGTATTCTTTTGCCGTCGATCTGGGATTTTCTCGATTGAAGGGTATCGGTGCCGGTGGTCGCGTGAGATACATGAGCGGTTGTCGGTCCAGCCGTGGACGGTGTCACCAACGAGACACCCTGACGCTCGAGGGCCTCGAGACGACGATACAATTGATCGCGCTGCTGGGTAACGTCTCTCTGCTCGGCTGCCAATTGTTCCCGTAGCCTCGATAATTCGCCCCGTTCCTCCTGCAGCTGGGACCTCTCCTGCTGGCTCGTCGCCCGAAAAGCCGCTCTCTCGCGGCTAAGCTGATCCTGAAGATTGCGCAATTCTTCCAGCTGACGATTTGGATTCGGCCGATTGGACGAACTTTTTCCGATGCTACCCTCCTTGCGCGATGCCAATTGCGCCTGTAGACTGTCTATCGTCGTCATCTGATTGCTTATTATACAGAGCAACGTGTACACGTAATGTGACAAACGAACTGCCGCCAATTGCTGATCCTTGTTCGTTTCCGTATTATCATCCGTCTTTAATTCGTTTACGTCTCTCGCGAGATCGCTGGATCTTGGCGGTGTCATGACATTGTGCAACGCTGCCGAGTCGCGCCAAGGATATCTCTCCTGTGTCGGCGATGGGCGATAAATGTTTCAAAATCATTCAATGGACAAAATAAGCAAATATACTTTTTTTTTTTTGGAATATGAAATATAAATTTTGTAATAAATTTATATGAGAGAGAAAGAAAGAGTGATAAAAGTTGGGTTCGAGGGATGTTTGAAAATGAGATTATCCGAGAAACAATAAAATTTTGTGGAGAAATTACGATAAATTATTTTATGGCAATAAAAAGTCTTTGGCCAAAATCGAAATTTTTCCAAGTTGATAAATGATGACAAATTTATCAGATTTTTGACCTGTCAAGATCCATAGGAGTAAAAATAAAATCTTGCAAGATAATTTTCCGTTTTATACATAAATTTACGCACGAAGAAATCTTTAAACGGCAATAAAAGTGATAAAAGTTGGGATCGAGGGATGTTTGAAAATGAGATTATCGAAAAACGATGAAATTTTGTAGAGAAATTACGATA
Source organism: Rhorus exstirpatorius (assembly GCA_963564615.1). Taxonomy (NCBI): domain Eukaryota; kingdom Metazoa; phylum Arthropoda; class Insecta; order Hymenoptera; family Ichneumonidae; genus Rhorus; species Rhorus exstirpatorius. Next base: position 32,784,128 of record OY751316.1, on the reverse strand, counting down.
AATTATTTTATGGCAATAAAAAGTCTTTGGTCAAGATCAAAATTTTTCCAAGTTGATAAATAATCACAAATTTATTAGATTTTTGACATGTCAAGATCCATAGGAGTAAAAATAAAATTTTGCAAGATTATTTTCCGTTTTATACATAAATTTACGCACGAAGAAATCTTTAAACAGCAATAAAAGTGATAAAAGTTGAGATCGAGGGATGTTTGAAAATGAGATTATTGAGAAACAATGAAATTTTTTAGAGAAATTACGATAAATTTTTTTTTTACAATAAAAAGTCTTTGGTCAAGATCAAAATTTTTCCAAGTTGATAAATAATCACAAATTTATCAGATTTTTGACCTGTGAAGAGCCATAGAAGTAAAAATAAAATCTTGCAAGATAATTTTCCGTTTTATACATAAATTTACGCACGAAGAAGTCTTTAAACGGCAATAAAAGTGATAAAAGTTGGGATCGAGGGATGTTTGAAAATGAGATTATCGAAAAACAATAAAATTTTGTGGAGAAATTACGATAAATTATTTTATGGCAATAAAAAGTCTTTGGCCAAGATCGAAATTTTTCCAAGTTGATAAGTAATCACAAATTTATCAGATTTTTGACCTGTTAAGATCCATAGGAGTAAAAATAAAATTTTGCAAGATAATTTTCCGTTTTATACATAAATTTACGGACGAAGAAGTCTTTGAACAGCAATAAAAGTGATAAAAGTTGGGATCGAGGGATGTTTGAAAATGAGATTATCGAAAAACGATGAAATTTTGTAGAGAAATTACGATAAATTATTTTTTGAGAATAAAAAGTCTTTGGTCAAGATCGAAATTTTTCCAAGTTGATAAATAATCACTAATTTATCAGATTTTTGACCTGTCAAGATCCATAGGAGTAAAAATAAAATCTTGCAAGATAATTTTCCATTTTACGCATAAATTTACGCACGAAGAAGCCTTTAGACGGCGATAAAAGTGATAAAAGTTGGGATCGAGGGATGTTTGAAAATGAGATTATTGAGAAACAATGAAATTTTTTAGAGAAATTACGATAAATTTTTTTTTGACAATAAAAAGTCTTTGGTCAAGATCGAAATTTTTCCAAGTTGATAAATAATCACTAATTTATCAGATTTTTGACCTGTCAAGATCCATAGGAGTAAAAATAAAATCTTGCAAGATAATTTTCCATTTTACGCATAAATTTACGCACGAAGAAGCCTTTAGACGGTGATAAAAGTGATAAAAGTTGAGGTCAAGGGATGTTTGAAAATGAGATTATCGAGAAATAATGACATTTTGTGGAGAAATTACGATAAATTATTTTATGGCAATAAAAAGTCTTTGGTCAAGATCGAAATTTTCCCAAGTTGATAAATAATCACAAATTTATCAGATTTTTGACCTGTCAAGATCTATAGGAGTAAAAATAAAATCTTGCAAGATAATTTTCCATTTTACGCATAAATTTACGCACGAAGAAATCTTTAAACGGCAATAAAAGTGATAAAAGTTGGGATCGAGGGATGTTTGAAAATGAGATTATCGAGAAACAATGAAATTTTGTAGAGAAATTACGATAAATTATTTTTTGGCACTAAAAAGTTCAAGATCGAAATCTTTCTACGTTGATAAATAATCACAAATTTATCAGATTTTTGACCTGTCAAGATCCATAGGAGTAAAAATAAAATCTTGCGAGATAATTTTTCTTTTTACACACAAATTTACGCACGAAAAAGCCTTTAAACTCTTGGCTTCCTGAACAACGAAAATTTTTATGAGAAAAATAGAAATTCACGAGCAAGCAATGTGGCATATATTTTTTTTTTCCTCCCTATTTATCGCGAAACAAAAGGATCGAAATACCTTGTTGTGATCGAAACCCGCGAAAGTTTCGGCTCTGCGTGGTACGCAGAGCGAAGGTGGTACATACGCATCGGTGTGCCTTTCGCCGGCTGAGCTCAAGCTCCTCGAGAGGGAACCACCGCCGGCGCTAAACGACAGGGAACTCGCGAGTCGCGTTGCTTCCTGTACCGCTATGACAACCTGAATGAATCGAAAAATCCATTGTTGATTTATTTCCGAGTGTGCGGCATGGAAAAAATAAATTATCGGAAAAATTGGTTTTTTCGTAATAAAATTTAACTATATTTATATTTTCCTAATTTTCACAATTTCATCGATTATCGTACCTCTTGCCACAATTGCGTCGAATCGGTGCCTTCGTTGCGCACCAACCGAGTGTAATCCGGTACTTCGCGGTCGAATCTTTCGATTCTATCGCTCTCGCTGTCGTTCTCGTTCCAAACATTCGCCGCCGACAATAATCTCATCTGCAGACTCATTTTTTCCTCGAGAAGCAAAGCTTGCTCGGTATCCTTCTTTCTCATTTCCCCTGTACAATAATAATGTGAGAGAGAGAGAGAGAAAGAGAGAGAGAGAGAGAGAGAGAGAGGAAAAAATAAAGAGAAATTAGTTATAAAATTCAATTTTTCACAAAATCTCTATCGAATACGAGAAAAAAAAACGTGCGATGACTTACCCACGATACCGAGAATATGAACTTCCTTGGCTTTGGCAATGCGCATTCTCTCGTCAGCCGATATCACCGATATCGACGATGAGCGAGTATCCGGCAATTCGCTACCGCTGTTTTCACCCAAAGCATCGGTTTCAGGATCCTGAGGACATGCCTCGACCGACGTACGTATCGACTGTATCCACAATTGTTTGTCCTTGGGTTTTTGTACCTTGAGCTCGAACATTTCGGGCTCAGCTGGATTGCTGCTTATCAGATAAATACCCCGCGATTCCTGTCCGGCTTTCTCGCGTACGAGCAACTTTTGCAACGAAACGACACCTGCCTTGTTGTCCGGTACGAAAAATGCATATTTCTGATCTCTCGTCTCGGCGAGAAAGAACAATACGTCGGAGAGTACGACGACAACGACCGGGGCCATTTTTCCTCTGCCCTGCATAAGATAAGCCGTACCCTCGAATTTCAATGCTCTGTTGAATGCCATTATGTCGGATTTCTTGAATTTTACGCCACGATGCGTGGCGAATGATTTGGCATCGATTCTGAAAATATCGAATAGAGATTGAAAAAAAAAAAAGAAAAAAAAAAGAAAAAATGAAACAAAACCAGATACAATTAAAACAGCACAATCAACCGTTCAACTTTTTTACCTATTGTAAATTTCCAGCTTTCGATCTTCTCTCTCCTTGTCAGCGACACAAGCGTCAACGTCACCGAGTATCTCCTTAACGAGACCCAGTGCCTCCCGAAGATTCGTCGTTTCGTCCGAGGTTGTGCCAGTCTTTATAAGAGGCTCGACGAGCAGCGGATACTTCGTTAATCGTTGAGTCACGAATAATATACATTCGGGGATTCCTTTCTTCTTGAGCAACGGATTAGTCTGAAATTGTAGGGGAAAAAAAGCGTCGTAAGTTTCATTTTTTTTTTTTAATTAAAAAAAAAATCAAAAATTATTTTCTTCAATTTTTGTCTCTTACCTGGCAAAGCCGAACGAAACGCGCGAAGCGCGGATCGTGTCGCAAATAATACTTGTAGGCATCGACGGCGTCCCTGTGACGACTGCAAAATTCGCCGTAAGCGCTCTTCATGCGTGACGAATTGTCGCAAGAAAATTGATCGACGAGTATATCGGCGATCGTCGGTACGACGGGATGAGAGCTCTGTCGTTTGCGCAATTTGAGCAAAAAGCGCAGATGTATGTCGATAAGATCGCGCAAGCGTGGAAACATTCTCTCGAGATCCGGTGGACCGAGGCGAAAGTGTCGGCGCAGTCCCTCGGCGAATATCCTCTCCATTGCGAGCAACACGAGGCAATGATGCTTCTCGGTAAGTACGAATTCGTAAATGTGCTCCTGACGTTTGACCTCGCGCTCGCAGCTGTTCACGAGCTTCAGCGCATCGCTTCGTCCTATAGCCGCGGTCCACGAGTCCGGCTCTTCCTTTCCAAGACCCAATTCAGGATCGAGACCCTCTATATCGCCGACCGTCAATTGATGAACGTCGTCACCGAAATCAAAGTCGTCCACTCCGCTGTTAATGAAATGAAAAATAAAATAATCACGCGATTGATAAATTCTTTCGTATCGAATATGTGAATATGCAACCTTTGGTCACAGCCCGGTTGGATAAAAATCTGAAAAAATGATCAATCACATCGAGGAATCTATTGAATTTCTATACTGATGAAGTAACGCTCAAAAAAAGTAATGAATCATTGCATTATCGAGCCTGAAAAAGAGCATATAAATTTATAAATTTACAGGATTTTTAATTTTTATAAAAACATAATTAATGATGCTCGTTTATTTATTTATTTTTTTTTTACCTGCTAATCTCGCGATGCTGATTTCCATCGCCGTCCTTTTCCTCGCTGATCGTTTGACTGAAACAAAGAACCCTCGGAATTAGTATCACCTCGTCGAAATACGTGGAAACAAAAAAAAATATATATATACATATACACAGTCGCATTGAGTTGGCGTGTGTCATTTGAAAAAAATTGTCACTTTGCCCCTTCAACAGTGACAATCGTATGATATGCGAGAAGTTGAGAAACAAAAATGCGCAATGAAGAAAAAATGATCGATGATTGGTGAATCGAGGTAATTAACGTACGATTACTCTCCAATTCGTGATTTTTTTTTTTCTTCGCATTCCGTATTACATCGGATGAGCTGTTGTGAAAAATTGGCGAAACATTCAGATAGAGAAGATTTAAAAAAAAAAAAACACATTTAACTTATCTAGGAAGTAGAAACGAGATATCGTAAGGCACACACGTACACACAGCGTTAGCATGAAACGGGAATCGAGATAGATTACTAAATTCGATGGGTCCTCGTCGCAGGCATCGGAACGAGATTGTACCAAAGTTGGGCGTGATATGAATTTGTCAGGAATCGATTTTTTTTTTTTTTTTTTGTAAATTCGAAATACGACTATTTGCTATTGTAATTATTATCGAATATTATTATCAAGCCAGGGCTCCAGGCGTTGATTATTTTCGACAAATGGCTTCTCCGATCGTGTAAAAAAAAAAAATTCATCATATCGGCAAATAAAAATACTGCGTGATCAGTGATATTAATTCAAAAATTTTATGTTGGAAAAAAAAATTGATAGAAGCGCGGAGCCACCTAGTAGCGTATAAATAAATAATTCTAGTACCATTTATCTTATTCCTCGTCCGCGTTCATGAAAATTTCCTTTCCACATGGTAAATCGGCCCAACTCTGGGTCGTACGAGTATAAAAAAAAAAAAAAAATTGCATTCCCTAGAGTCAGAGTCAAGTTCACCTAAGTCTAGAAGGATACCGTGAACTTGGGGTAATTAGAAATGTGAAGAGAAGAGAGAAAACGGTGAGCTTACACATACAATTAATTTCTTTCTTTTTTTTTTTTTTTCTCTTTTTCTCGAAACTCATACGGAGTCGCAAGAAAATCTTTGAGAAAATTGGAGAAGCAAGCATTTATTGACAAGCTCAGGCAGGTCATGGTGGTGTTTTGTTTCATTTTTTTTTTTTTTTCCTTCAAATTACTAAAAATTCAATTATGATTATAATAGGAGTATAGTAAGAGTTATATGTCTCGCAATGTGTGCGTAAAAGATATATAAAAGGTATGGACTTTGTGCGAGTATTGTACCACGAAATATTTAAACAAAATAGAAAATCGTGAGACAAGATTCACACGAAAGCAAAAAAAGGACGATTTTTTTTTTTCTGCAACTTTAAACAAAATTTTGATGTTTTTTTTTTCGAAAGGAAGGAGGATAGACACATCAGATTATCTGGGAACGTTGACTTACTTGACTCCAAGCTTGGTGGCAACACGCCGCCAAGGGCTGTAGCTTGTAACCGTTTTCTTGCTGCTAATTTCCCTTTTATTGTTGATACGGTATACGGTTTCGGTATGTATACGTCAGTTGCGACGGGTAGGGAATGCACGAGAGGAAGGAAAAAGCACACACATTGCATTAGCTCTATTCACGACGGTTAATCCATAACACGTCCGTGTTTCACACCTTAACGAACTTTTCTCGCTATCTCAACATTTCATTGAATCGTTTTTTTGTTTTTTTTTTTTTTCGTTTCCCCGAATTGTCCTTGCAGCATGTTCTTATTCAAATGCTCGATGGAAATTCATGTTCTAGCGTTGCTCAAAAATATTGCAGAGTTTTTTTTTTTTTTTATAAAAATCCAATAGAAAAATAGTCTTTTTTTTTCTTTGGATCCTGTCGTCACCTTTGAAATTTCGACCGTTCATAGGGTAAGAACACCTCTATTGGTAGCCAGTTATGATAACATTCGAATGAAAAAAAAAATAATAAAACTTTCGAAATAATTATTCGAGAAAATATCATGAATTGTTTTGAAAAAATAAACGTTACTATTCTCATGTGTTTTACAATAATTATTCATAATCCTTTTTTTCATAAAAGTATTTTATTCGTTGGTAGTCTTCTTCCGGTTGTCAGCCAGTTTTGTTTTATTTTCGAATTAAAAAGTAAAAAAAAATACGAATTACCACAAATCATTTATCGGTTTCGCTGATAAATTTTTGTTTTCAAAACAATATCTCTCGGGGATTTTAGTGATATTTTAATATGAAACGTTTTTCCCCCCACGGCACGGCATTGAACTTTCGTTGAATTAAAATTTCTCTAGGCTGAGAATTTGAAGAAGGTTGACCAACAAGCAATACTTTGACATCGAAGAATCAATAAATTTTCCATGTATGTTTGAAATAGTAAAGTTTTTTTTTTTTTTTCATTGTAGGTAGATCGTTTAAAAAGCTCACGAATGGTGCTCTTACTCTATAATTTTTAATTTACAAATTACGATTATTTCAATCGAATTATTAGCAATTAAATTTTCGTTACAAGTTTTTTTTTTCAATATGGCGGTATAAATGATAAATGTATACGTATAATATGTGTCTGGATTTTGTGCTACACCGATAGCTATAATAACGACAATATATAACTAAAATTTCGTTAGTTTTATATATTAAAATATATTTGTATGTAAACATGTAAGAAATACTAGACAACCAGCTGACAGGCACGTTGCGTCGTGTTTAAAAAAAATAAAAAAAAAACCTGTTGTATATATGTATATTGCGATTGAAGCGGGCGGGGTAGGATCATCTAGACATTTGCGCAAGCTTATCTTCCACCGGCGAAACGAGCGCATTTCTCTTAATTTTGTTTAAAATAATTTCTCTCTCTCTCTCTCTCTCTCTCTCTCTTTTATTGTTAATATCATAGCGTTTATGAAATCGCTTTCGGTGCTAATTCCGAGCTTCGGTCTGACCATGCGTCGGCAGCGTGCGAAACTTTAACCCATAGAAACGAAGACTTGATGCAATTTGAATAATAATAATAATGATAATAATAATAATAATAGATAAAATAGATAATAATATTTAAAAGCTTTAGCTGGCTACGACTTACCTGCTCGTACCGATAACACCCGGAAGTGGTAGAGACGCGGTTGAACCGCGTTTTCCGCTTCCACCGCTCGACACCATCGAGACACTCGAAATTGACTTTGTCGAACCCTTGCCCGAGTGATTCTTGTGCTTTGCGCAATCACCGGATAGCTGATCTTTGCACTGATTCTGATGTACCGTAGCCCCGCAATCTGGTAAAAAATTAATTTGTTAATTACAAACGAAAATAAAAAATTTATTTACACTTTTTTTCAACAATTATGAATAACAATCGTGCTAATTAGAAGTATGAATGAATTTTTTTTTTAATCATTAGGGCACATAATGTAGAGTAAGTAAAAATAATGAGGACGTATATTTTATTTTTCGTTAAAAATGACAGATGCACCTCTTATAGGCAATTTATCTTGACGGATTTTGATATATATATATATATATATAGATATAGCGTAACATGTGTGACGTCATAATGTTATATTTTTCAATTTGTTATATTAACGGCAATTTTGATTCAAATAAAAAAAATAAAAAATACGTACTAAATGTTTTTTCCTAAACTACCAGATTTTGAAATAAAAAATTTCATTTATACTCCCAATTACGAATCATTTAATTTTAAATTTATTATAACAATGATAATTATATGAATGCTCACTTTCACAGTGGAGTATGGGTTTGTTGCCGAATTGTTTCATACAATAATCGCATGCGAAGCTACCCTGAGATCCTGCGATCATTGGCGACCAGTGATGGGCCTGCTGACTAGGCTTTTTACAACTTTTGTCCTGAAAACACGAAGAATTAACAAAGTCAAGAAAAATTTGGCTTTTTTTCACAGCTCGACAAATATTTGTCGATATTTTACGCAAAATCGGACCTTAACCGAGGGATTTTTTTGTTTGTTTGTTTTGGCGCTCGATAATTCGCGAACGATGACTGCAAAAATGAAATAAAGAAGAAAAAAAAAGAACGTTTCCCAAAACTTGGTTTTGATGTTATTTTTATATTTTTTTTTGCGTGATCAACATTTGTGAATTCGATGGGTCTCAACATTTTCTTCGGCTCATGAGCATAATAAATAATAACAACAATAATAATAATAATATAAATTTGAATGCCCGAATTTATATCAATATCTCACCTTCTTCTTGCGGAAGAACAAGGAGCCGCGCTTTCTTCTCGTTTTTTCCGAATGATGATCATCGTAGACGGCGCCACTGAAAACACACACACGCAAACAAAAAAGTAACCGTTAAAAAACAATTATTCGATAAATCGCGAACGAATATATATATATATATATATATAATTTCTATAATCAGCGAGCTTCAAGCGAGATAATTCGTTACGAAAAATATCTGGATATATGCAAGCTTGGAAGAAAAAAAAAAACGACAAGAAGCGTAAAGTGACGGTAAATCGTAATCAAAAAGAGCACGGGCAATGTTTTGCGAATGAGATTTTCATGTAAAATAGCGTTCACCCATACGAACCCAGCCGATGATTTTTAAGACTTGGAAAATATGCAGTGAATAATTGCGTCATGAAAATTGGAGTGTTTTTCTTTTTTTTTTGGTTCTTTAACGTGAAAAAGATAAGGGGTTATCATCGGTATAGGATTTTTTTCTTTCTCCTCTTTTCTTTCGTGCTTTTTTTTTCCCCCAGTACTCACTTGGTCATGAGCTCGTCCAGGGACGTCTGAACATTGGCTGTCCCTTCTCGGATTAAATCCTCGTGAAATACATGCCCGTGGACTGCATGAAGATCCTCCGTCTCGGTCTCACTTCCACTACCTTTCTCAGTTCTTTCATGCCTCCTGCTGCCGTGCAGGGTCATGGCAAATGAATTCAAGTGCAAACACAAAAACTATAAGACTAAAACGTGATGTGCATTTCTTTTTTTTTTTTTTTTTTTCATATCGTGTTCTGTCAAAAAAAACAACACGTGGATCATTTCTTTCTCAGATCAATTCGATTGATCATTGGGATACGATCGCGAATATTCATTTTTGAAAGTTGGTCGTTCACAACGAGCAATGATTCCGATCGAAATTTAATGTCGTTAAAAAATTGACGAAAAAAAAAAAAAAATACAAACGATGCTTTAACCTTTTTAATTGTGTGCGACCATATTTGGGATTATAGTAAATTATTAACGAGAAAAAAAATTGAGATTGAACGTTTTCGCATTCTTTTTATTTTTCATTTCTTTCTTTCATTTCAACACGTGGATCATTTCTTTCTCAGATCAATTCGATTGATCATTGGGATACGATCGCGAATATTCATTTTTGAAAATTGGTCGTTCATAACGAGCAATAATTCCGATCGAAATTTAATGTCGTTAAAAAATTGACGAAAAAAAAAAATACAAACGATGCTTTAACCTTTTTAATTGTGTGCGACCATATTTGGGATTATAGTAAATTATTAACGAGAAAAAAAATTGAGATTGAACGTTTTCGCGAGTTTGTGTGCGTGGGTGCGTGATTTTGACGTGATCGTTTTGGCCATGCTTTCGAATCAAGATAATTCAATTAACCGGTGCAGAAAAATGAGGCAAGCAATTCGTGATAACGCGCGAATGATAATGTAAACGCGATTGTGTCAGTGGCAAACATGCACGAATACAAATTCTTGAGTCAGTTTTTTTTTTGTTTGTTTCGTTTTTTTTTCCAAACGTTAATTCGTCTATTCTGCAGATACAACGATGCTACTAAAAATCGTAAACTTCACAACGAGATTTATGTAAAAATATACTCAGTAGAATATGTATTACAGAAAAATCCTACTCGAGGATGAAAACAAAGTGAGAATAGTTGAAATTTTGCGAGATACGAACGACAAAAGTGTGTATGTAATTTCGGATTGAGTCGAGGAGGGCTAATCCTCGAATTGCAGAATGAAAAAAAAAAATAATCCAATCGAAGTAACGATAGGGACGGAAAAAAAGTCAAAGTAAATTGCCATATTAAAAAAACAAAAATGATTCGATACGAAATTTCGCGAGAACCGTTAAGACGGTTCTTGTAGAATATTTTACAGAAATAAAATCTTTACACATTTCATTGTTTAAAAAAATGAAACCATTATCCGTTAACATTATAATTATCTCACGGATTATTAAATTTTTTTTTTCCATCCCAAGTAAAATATTCTCCCATACAACTTACATTTGTACAATTTGCCCGAACAATTTTTCGATTTTCCCCGACTACACCCTCAAAGCCCTCCTCAACGCTTGAGCATATTTTTTTTTTTTTTACCGTCATGCGAGAACTACCATAAGAATAATTTGCAATTTGGACTAAGCAGTGCTTTTTTCTTAAATGTGTGTGATACTAAAAAAAAAAAAATGAAGCTCATCGCTCGTGCCGAGAATTAGCACGCGTGCGCGCGCGCTCCGTCTTCATTTATTGTTACTGTTATACTTTTTTTTTTTTTTTGAAAGAATTCATAGAAAAATTATTGGAAAAAAAAAAAAAAAATTGGTCTTACGCGGCTAAGGACGGTGCCGTTAATGTTGCAGAATCGACGAGATGAGCTTGACCCGGTGGCCCGATTATCGACGGTGTGGAAATGGATTTTTGCAACGGCAGCCGAGAGCCCGTAACGCCAGGCAACAAATTAACCGTCTCGCCCAGTCTTTGGTTTCCCCTCTTCATCGCTATTTTCTGGGAAAAAAAAAAAAAAAATCATTCGAATGTCAAACGATTTTTTTTTGCGCATCCCCCGTGAAATTCCTCGTGATTCACCAACGAGTAGGATCAATGGTGTTGTTTTTTTTTTTTTTTTTTTTTTTACCTGAACGAGATCAGCCTCGTTGAGGGAATGAGTGCTAGCTTGGGACCGGCACGAACGATTACCAACACCAGCGCACGATGAGCGAGATTTTCCATCCATCTCCAGCTCGATCTCACTGTCGAGACTGCTCAGACTGATGCTGCGTTGACGCTGAATGACAAGAAAAAAAAAATACATTTATAACTCTATTTGGTATCTCATTTTGTCGTAAAAAAAGCCAGTGAAAATTTTTTAAGGATTCTTTTTTCTTTACAAGATCAAAAAAGCATTCCCAACAAAATCTCTCATTTCGGATTTTTCGTTCAATTTGGTTTTGGCAATTTAAAAAAACAAGTTCCTCGGACTTGTCAGCGTGGAGCCTCGACTCATAATCGTTGGAAATTGAACAATGAATAATCATGTTTACTCATTTATTTATTTATTTTTTTTTCATCAATGAACGCTATTTGTGGATTTTTTTCTTCAATCGAGCTTAATTCAGCGCAAAAAAAAAATAATAATAACAAACTCGTACCATATTCTGTGCCTGCAGATGATCACCGACCGAGCAACGATGACGATTATGCCGTGAATTCTCGAGATCGGTCCAGCTGCGTCGTCGATCAACGCCAAGACCGATCTGCGGCAATTGATGATGAGCGATTACCGGTGGAAAATGCGTCGGTGAACTGTTGGTCGAGCAATTGGCAAGATCGGGATCGGAGCCGGCGCCACGATCGCCCGATCTTCCGCCGCCACCTTCGGCAATACCGAGCGGACACAACGACGGACACGAGGAGCTCAGTCTTTGCAAATTTTCATTCTGCTGCCCTCCGCGATTAACGGATCCGAGTGTGCTCAGTGTCAGGTCTCTCATACGTTGAATACTGTTGTGAATCTCATGGAGTTGCTGCAGATTGTCCTCTGTGAGAAAAAAAAAAAAAATATCACGAATAACAAGAGAAAAAGTATTTTTTTTGTTTTCCCCCTATCAATTCAGAATTCATTTTGTAAAAAAAAAAATCATTTCATGCATTCCTTCTAATAAATATTATCTAAATATAAGTATATATATCTTTATATACATATATATCCTTCTAATAAATAAATCTAAATATAGTAAAAAAATAACGATATTAAATAAATTATGTATAATTATAAATATAATGTACCGAGAACGGGATAATGCTTGGCCAATCCCGGTGAATGTGGAGTCACGCTGATTATCGGTACATGCTGATTCGGTTGATTCTGTATATTCGAGCCCAAAATTGGCGGATGATGACGCAAATGTTCCTCGCTTGCCTCCGACATTGCGATGTCAGTGCTGTCTTTGGTATAATTTGCGGACGATCGTTTGTTACCGTGAAGACTCAAGCTCGTAAGTTCACCGTTTATAATCGACATGTGACCGCAATCCGCGTGACCGGAGCCAAGATAATCGGTTATTACATCCTCGTCGCTGTCCTCTCCGCTGTTGGGACATTCGTCTATCAAAAACAAAACAAAACAAAAATTAAACAAACTGCCCGACTGATTTCATTGAAATATTTCTTCTTCGCGACTTACGATGCGAAGCTCAATCGAGAACGATTTTTACAAATTTTTATTATTATTTATACAAAAATATTGCCGCATACATTTTTTTCATCCTGATCGTTAAACTCGCCAATTTGAATATCCATATTTTTATACTAAGCTCAAACATTTTTATTTTTGTATCAAGATTCACTGATGAGTCATTGATTCTCTTATTTAATTAAGGCAACCAATAATTCATGAGAAACCTGTAATATACGAATGAATATTTTTTATCAATATCTTCGTTAATCGATTGAATGAAATTTGCAATTAAAAAAATTAATTGATAAAAATTTTAACTGTTTATGTGAATTTTTTAATTTACATTATATTTATAATTATAAATAATGAATTGATATTATCAAGCAAAAAAACACCTTGAGGATCAATCTTGAAAAAAAAAAAAAAATTCCAATAAAACCACCTCAATTCGTATACATACGTCAGAGAAAGTTAACGTGGGTATTAAAAATAAAAAAAACATAAATAAATACTCCATTTTTGAATTTTTCTTTTTCATCGAGCGAGAACGTGTCTAAAAATGGAAAGCTTTTTTTAGCCTCGACTCGTGAACAATGTGGGGTATATCGAACTTCATAAAATACAAACGCGTATGTATCAAGATACGGAAGGGAAGCGATACTGGGAGTGAAACGCTAGTGCTCTCCGGGTCGTCCATTTACGACTGTCGATAGACCAACGAATGTTTAAATGACTAAGATGATGATAAATACATATATCACTATCTCAGTCACGCGTATACACGTGTATTAGCATCTATGAAATTCTGTGGCAACTGTTGCACGAGAATATAACATCTCAAAGGTTTTCGTATCAGTGTCACTGGCATCAGAAATGCATATTCGATAGAAACCAGGCCAACAATGCCACCCCCCTCATTGTTACTCTCGTCCTCTGTCTTTTACGTTTATCGCGATCTTTTCACATTTATTGTTCTCTCGCGACAATCATTTAAGTGAATGTGACCGATCGAGGTGCGTGAGTGGAAAAAAAAAGGTCTTGTTCCTCGAACCGGAGTAAATGGCATTTATCATTTTTGATAATGCTGTGAAATACAGTGATTTTGAAAATTCATTGGAAATACATTGGGAAATTCCTTATCATACCATTTTTTTTTACCAAGTTGAGGTAATCATCTTTTTCAAATTAATAATTTGAGGGATATTTAAAAAAAAAACTCTTTTGTTGAGATATTGACAAATGTTTTTTTTAAATAATTTTTTTAGAAGTCGTATCTGTGTGGAGCTGTGTTGACATTTATAGTTTGAAGCAAACTGATTTTTTCATTCATCCATTACAGGCACATTACAAAAAAATTAAACCTTTTTCGGATTGTTAAAAAAAATCTCATGCCACTTTTCAAATCGGGGCTAGAATGTTTTATTTTAAAAATTGAGAAAAATGCATTGAAAAATGTTGGCTCTTCGAAAAAAAAAACAAATCCAAAAAAAAACAAATTGGAGCATTTTTTTCACAGCTGGTGGAACGATATAGAAAAAAATTATGGATAAAAGGGAAAGGGGTCAAGGTCAGTGGTTGTTCGATTTCGCCTGAAATACTTCACATGTATACACATAAAATTCCATCTCTCGACTGATTGCATTCTTAAATTTGCGAAAAAATCTTTGTAATTCTCGGGTTTTTCGATTTCCTCGTTGTTGAGAAAAGGGTCGGGGATATTGTGAGCCTGGTTAAACCGATAATGGCAATGACCGAGAACCGAGAGGACTGTGAATTCCCTCGAAAGGTTAGCACGACAAACATGTACCGTTTGCTTTTTTGCAAAAGTGACCCCTGAGCGAATTGATCCGAGGCTGTGTAGCCCGACCCAGCTTCCCCATCCGACACATATCCTCTGCCCTACCCGGCCCATCAACGATCTCACTATTTCTCTCTCTCTCTCTCTCTCTCTCTCTCTCTCTCTCTCTCTCTCTCTCTCTCTCTCTCTCTCTCGACCTACCCACACACTTGTGTTCTGGACCCGTATAACTCTCTCTTTTCTCGCCCCGCCGCACGTGTTTTACCCACCCCTTTGGGTCTATCCGCATCGCAAAGCATATATGTAGATCTATCGCAACGCAACCCCTCGTCGTTAACGTTTATTGCTTTTTTTTTCCTTCTCGTTTCGTACGTTTCCTTTTTTCCTTTCTCGCACAAGCTTTGTTCTCGCGAAACTCTTCTTCCCTCCCCCCAAGATATTAATGGCAACGAAAAATTGAAGAAAAAAAAAACATAATGTACCTAGATTGAGAATAATTTATTCGTCAATTTTACAAAAAAAAAAAAAGTGTTTTTAAAGCATATTAAACATTTTTATTTTTGATAAATTAAATTTAAATCCCCCACATAAAAAAAATATGCAAAAATATATTTAATTTGAATAATATTTATAAAAAATGTAATCTAAATATATGAATGATTCACATTTTTCTGTAAGAAAGTTTTACGTTTTCGAATATAAATTTTTTTTCTTCACGAGGAAAATTTCTAATGAAAAATGTTTTGACAAAAACGAATTTGATAAAATTTCTTTAGTGAATGGATAGAATTTCGTAGATTGACAATTTTTCAGTGGTCATGTGAATGATCGAAATTTTTTGAATGATAAATTATTTTGGTAAGTACAAGTTTTCGGAGTAAATGCAAAAAATATTATAGAAAAATTGACTGTAAGAGCAGAAAAGATTTCGTAAAATTAAACAAATTTTATTTTGCTGAAATATACTGTTATTTCTCAATATTGCAAAATTTTTTTTTACTGCGCGTTATTTTTGAATTTAAAAAATTTTTTTTTCAAAATAAATCCAAGAATATGTGGATGAATATTGAAAAAAAAAAATCGACCTTTGCAACTCAGAAACAACGTGATGAGCTATTGAGGAAAATATATAAGCTTGATATACACGCGTATATGGGCTTATATTGATTTTCGTGAAAATTAATGAAATTATCGAGGCTTGATGGAATTATGAATTTTCATCAAAATACCTGACGTGCTCGTGGCATTTGTGCGCGAGGCACAAATTTTAGCGTAAAACATATTACGGGAACAGACTATACAGTGCTCGAGGTGTACTCGATATTAAATTTGGCGAAAATTGACAGAGGAATACAATTTTTTGTCAAATTGTTCGTTTATTCTCGAAAAATGCCTAAATATAAATCGTTAAATTCGAGAAAACTCGGAGCAATTGATTGGTTAAAAAAAAGTGAGTAATGTTCGATACGAAATTTTGCGAAAATCGTCAAAGGGATTTTCACATTTTATAGAATTTTGTAAATTCAAAAGAAAAAAATATTTTTATATGAAAAAGTAAATTGTAAATAGAATGAAACATTAATTTTTCATTATTTTTCTATCGTTACGAAGCTTCCTCGACGAGGAAGTAAAAATTTTGTGAAATATTTGATTCAAGCGAAGTCCCATTGTTAAATATATATTCTAATTTTTTTCCATGCAAGTTCC
Organism: Rhorus exstirpatorius; assembly: GCA_963564615.1. NCBI lineage: Eukaryota > Metazoa > Arthropoda > Insecta > Hymenoptera > Ichneumonidae > Rhorus > Rhorus exstirpatorius. The sequence continues at coordinate 32,767,781 of OY751316.1, read as the reverse complement.
AGTTTTTTTTTTTTTTTTCAGCATCGACTGCTCTCAACGTGGACGAGCGTCAACACTGCAGAAAACTTTGTTGTTTTTCTCCCACCCCGTGCCCTACAAAATAAGAACGATTTGGGTTGCATCGCTGCTCTACTGAAAATCAATCAACTTCGCATGGTAGAATTTTCATCCGAGTCAATATAATATTTTTCTTGTTTCCATCTCATCAACTTTTTTTATCTTCGACCAACATTGTACAAAATTATATGATGCATTATATTTAAAAAAAAAATGTTTACTTCCGATCGATGCAATTACAATTTTCCAACGAATTCATGCATATTTTCAATTATTCTGAATCCAAGACAAGGGGGATAGTACGATATCCCGATATTCTAACCGAAATAATGAGAATTTCAAGAATAAAAAATTTGCCGTTTCGGCTTCCTTAAGGAAATATGAGCGCTTTTAGCGCTAATTGAAAAACGCTAAAATTCAACGATTTTTTTTTAGCTCATGAGTACAATATCTTTATTAGCCCTGGCGGGGCGGATTCGAGGGGGCGAAGCCCCCCCCCCCCCCCGACTGTTACAAACGTAGATTTTTATGTTTTAAACTATTTTTGTTCGTATATTGTTATTATTATACTTATTAGGTTATTTTGTCGGGGTTATTTTGTAGTGCTGCGCACTGGGCCCCAAATACGCCATTTGTGTCCCTCGAAACAGGGCTAAAAATGCTCATTTTCGATGTATGAGAGGCAAAAAACAACATTTTTGGGTATCGAAATACTGCTTCAACTATATATTTTCAAGTTACATGCCTAACTTTCATTATTAGTGATAAAATAAAGGTATCTTCGCAATGAGCAAAGACAAAATTTTCAAATTCGAAAAAATCATAATTTTTCATAAATAACGAAAAATTCTAATTTTAACGCACAATAATCGAAATATCAATTCTTACTACTCTTCAAATTATGTTATTTTTGACTCGATAACCCAAAATTCGCCATCAAATTGTGGCGCCCCGGAAATCGTACTCTTAACAAGACAAGATATCATTTAGAATATATGTCGTATGTTTAAAAAAAAATCTTCATTTACGGTGGATTTATTTACAATATTTCATGAAAATTGGGCATAATTTCAAATTATTACAAATTCAAGACGAGCTTGCGTCAATCACGATCCGTGTACCTGGATTTGGCGTTAGCATCGAAAAATGTATACAAGTTAAATTTACTGTCGTTTTTTTTGTTTTTAAATATGTTGGGTTGATTGAATTATTGTATGAAAATCATGCACGTTTAAAATTATTACGAACACAAGACAAGAAGGAATCAACTTGGCCAAATATACATCGAACTGGCACTAAAATTGATTAATGTTTACAAAACAAGCCAGATTGTATATTTGCATACTTAGTATTGACTGAAAATCGCGGAATCTACGTTTCTAGGCCCACATAAATCTTAAGTTAGGTGTAAACCACTCGAGATAGGATAAATAGTCATATATACATTTATATATATATATATATATATATATCTGCAGTACATGTCTATCGATGAATACACATGTAGCACAAACACTCACCAGATGAGAACGGAGCAAGCCCTTCCTGTCGTTTATCCATGTTTTAACCGGAGTTTTAAAAATATTTTTTTAACGATACTCGTCGATACCGAAAAATTGCTTATTACGCGAAAAAGAAAAAATTTCGAGATAGCACAAAAAAAATAAACAGGTGAGTATAATTGAAAACAAAGTCGTGCGAGATCTCGTTACGGAGCGTGGACAATCGAATTACCATCCCCGTTCCACGCATGCATATGTATATATATAGATATACATAGGTGTATCGATTATATATATATATATATATATATATATATATATATGTATATGAAACTCTGTAAAAGCTAACAGGTTATACGTATATGGAACGAATACAACGAGTATATATAATTTTCGGAAGCTTTCGCGAATTTGTAAGAATTATTGAAATTTCAAAGATTCGATAATACATTATCCGTTTTCAACACACTAACTACTCTACGAGCGAATCGATCGAACGTTTTTGTTGTTTTTAACGTCGAAAAAACGACACTTGTTGCCAGGGGAAAGCCGCGATGACAGGTACGTTCCAGCCATTTTTTTTTCTTTTTTTTTTTTTTTTAATATTTCATTTTATTACAGACCCGTCTGGCAAATTTTTTACGTTCACACTTTACATACCCAATATAATGGTATTTATAACTCGCATTAACTCATACGTTGCACTCGCGTTTTTCGCTATAAAATTTCACCATCACTCTCTTTCATTCCTGACACATTGTGTGTGTGTGTGTTTTTTTTTCTCTCGTTCAAAACGAATCGTCGAATCGATGCGCGTCGACCATTTTGTTAAATGCAGACACAGCACGCACTCTCTCGCGACTGACGAGCAACTCTTCGCGTGACTGACAAAAATTTCTTATATATATATATATATATATATATATATATATATATATATATATATTATAATAAAGATGTACTCACAACGGTACGACGTTTACATCTCAAAACGTTTTTGTATAAAGTTAGCTGTACAACTTAAACGTTAACTATTTTTTCCTCTACGATGACGTAAAAGGTTTTAATCGTCAATTGTTTAATTACAATAATTAAAAAACAGGAGCGAACCGTGAAGTTGACCGAATAATTCTTTCGCCCCCTCGTCCAAGCTTTCTGATTGGCGGACTGAACATATCGAACCAATCAGTATAATTTTACGCTCGTAGAGTGTATAGATGAAACCCTAGTATGGCGAGATTCAAATTAAAAAATGTTGAAGAAAATTCAATCATAAAAAAAAATTGTTTGGCTAGCTTCACGGTCCGTATCTTTTTTCAAATATTGTAATTAAACCATTGATCAGCAAACGTTCGCATTAGACCAGCAATCACCGGCAAGCGATTGATAAAAGAAAAAAATAATTAAAGTGAAAAGTTTCATGGCTAACTTCATGCAGCTCGCCGATAACGGAAGGGGGCGTGAGGGCGACGACTGTTTTATCTCCCATCGATTTCACGTAGCCATATGACGTCATCTTACTTGTTTTTTTTTTTTAATACTGAAGCTCCGACAATGTTTTAATTATTATATTCGTAACCGACAAATTGATTGCGCTTCAAATGAGCCATAGAAAAGTAATAATGGTTGAAATTAAAAAAAAATCGGCTAGCTTCACACAAAAACGAATAACCGACAAACGTTTTTAAATTAATCTGATAGACAATTTGCCGAAAAAAAATATTAAAAAGTTACTATTACTCGGCCAAATTCAGGCCGGTAAATAATCGCATAATTTTCCCAAACCTAACCTCCAATTAACTGTCATTGCTCCTTTGGCAGGAGTGGAGAGAGCAGTCATCGCATTATTCGAAATCAAAAATATCTTGATACTCGAATTCACCGGGTTTCATAGCGAAATTTTGGCATTTTTTTTCAAACATACTTCGAATTTTAATCACGAAAAATTTACATACATACATGATCATGTCGATCGACATTTCCGAATTATCGCGAATAAAATTTTTACGATAAATGAACGGTCTTTTGAATTCTTAACTTATCGAACCTTATTAAACAACTGATTCTTCGAGAATTTGTTTAAAAACAAAAAAATGGCTGGAAATTTTTGGCAAAGTTCTCATCAGTGAGTAAAAAAAAAATGTAATCATAGTAATTGCAGCGATCGAGCACACAATGTTGACGTTTAATTTTTTACTCAAAGTCAACAGTGGCTGCTCGACAAGCAGGATTTGGTGAGAGAGAGACAGCACGATCTTTCTATACTGACGGAAGAGGAATACCAAAAATTGTTTATCTTTTTTTCAAACCGTTGGTTTATTATTCGTTTATCCATTATTGCCAATAAATATAAATATAAAATTTCGTTATACCAAACATTGAAATAAATTATTTTTAGTTATACAAGTACTGGGCGAACAGTTGAAACTAAGACAGCAAGTAATCGCAACCGCCACTGTGTATTTCAAGAGATTTTACGCCCGTAACAGTCTGAAATGTATCGATCCATTGTTACTGGCGCCGACGTCGCTTTTTCTAGCATCCAAGGTGGAGGAATACGGCGTTATATCCAATACAAGACTTATTAGCACTTGCCAAACTGTAGGTCAGTCGACCCATCAAGTTTTTTAGAAACACGCATTGTGTATATTTTTACAAAGGCTCCCAACAACTTTGAAACATGATAAAAATGTCGACTACCATGAAATCTATCGCGAAACCTAAATTTTCACGAAAAATTGACTAACGAGGAAAGTATCCCAGTTTGATCTCTCTGATTTTTATCTAGTTCATATATATTTTAGTGCAATGAAAACTAAGCATATTTTTTTTTTATTGGCCATAAATTTAGTTGTTTCACCCATAAGAACATATTATTTTTTAACCATATCAACTGGAAACATTTTCTCATAACGAGAAATTGACAATTTAATTTTCTCAAGTAGAAAAATAATGAAGGGGGTATAAATATATTTACATTTATATAAATAAATTTATATAAATTTATATAAATATAAATACATTTATGCAAAAAATGGTCAAATTGAAGTTTAAAAAGCTGAAAAAAATATAAATTGCTTATGAACACCAACAAAAATTGACGTGTTTTTGGATTTTCCCTAAAAAAATATATATTGGATGGGGTAACTACCCCGAACGCTGTTTATCTTGCGTGTATGCAAAAAATGGTTAAATTCAAGTTTAAAAATCTGGAAAAAATATATATTGCGTGTGAACACCAAGGAAAGTTGACGGGTTTTTGATATTCGCGAAAAAAAAAATGAATGGGGCAACTACCCCAGAATGCTTTTAATTGATAGCGTTTTTTTTTTTTTAATTTTTTCAACTGTGTCATCAAATGCTCAAAAATAAATCATCGAGAACAGAGACAAAGTAATTGTTTGACTGAATTTTAATACAAATTTTATTCGTATAATTTATCGTCACGAAAATTATGAACAAAATGTTATTAATTTTCGAATCTTGAACAATAATGGTAGTCATCGAAAAAGTGTTTAAAGCACAAGGATTTTTTACACCATGCAACGTTCGTGCAGTCTTAGATTTTGCAAATGCGTCTTACAAGAATCTCCGAAACTGAAGTTAACTGGATTTTCTTGAATTTTAACATTTTTTTTGCATACACGCAAGATAAACAGCGTTCGGGGGTAGTAACCCCGTCCAATATATTTTTTTTTTTTTCAGGAAAATCCAAAAACACGTCAATTTTCGTTTGCGTTCATACGCAATACATATTTTTTTCAGATTTTTAGACTCGAATTTGACCATTCTTTGCATAAATGTAATCGTATTTAGAGTTGGCTCATCCCCTTCATTTTTTTTTTCTAATTGAGAAAATGACATTTTTCATTTCTCATTGCGAGAAATTGTTTTCAGTTGGTTTGGTTATAAAATATTATGTTCTTATGGGTGAAACAACGAAATTGATCCACCTCCATCTTTGCTTATTCTTCATCGCTTATTTTTCGCTTATTTTTCGCTTATTTTTCGATGCGCTACAACATATATGAGCTAGATCAAAATCGGAGAGATCGACTTGGGATACATTCCTTGCAAGTATCGTTATGCTTTTTTTTTTTTTTTTTTTTTCATAACTATTTCGGCTATTAATTCAAAATTTTCTGCGACGATAAAATTTTCTTCTCGCTCTAAAAATCGACGATAAGCGTAATTTTTTTATTTTTATTTTTCAGTAAAAAACAAATTCAACTATGCATACTCTCAGGAATTTCCGTATCGAACGAATCACATACTGGAGTGTGAATTTTATCTCCTCGAACACTTGGACTGTTGTCTCATAGTTTATCAGCCGTACCGTCCACTTTTGACGCTTATTCAGGACGTCGGTCCGGACGATCAGCTTCTCACATTAGCATGGAGAATAATCAATGATAGTCTCAGAACCGACGTCTGCCTTCTCTATCCACCTTATCAGATAGCCATAGGTGAGCAAATAAAAAAAAAACAAAAAAAACCAACGAAATTTTAGCAAATTAGGAGTATGAAATTTTTTTTTTTCAATCATTGAGGCGCATAATGTAGAGTAAGTAAAAATAATGAGGACGTATTTTTTTATTTTTTGTTAAAAATGACCGATGCACCTCTTATAGGCAATTTAATTTCACGGATTTTGATATATATAGATACAGCGTAACATGTGTGACGTCATAATGTTATATTTTTCAATTTTTTATATTAACGGCCATTTTGATTTAAATAAAAAAATAAAAAATACGTACCAAATGTTTTTTCCTAAACTACCATATTTTGAAATAAAAAAATTTCATTTATACTCCCAATTACGCCGAGATTCTCTTGAAAATTGAACAAAAACTCAAATATCTCGAGTTTCTATATTTTATCGTTGATTCCAATGTTTCAGGATGTTTGCAAATAGCGTGCGTGATATTGCAAAAAGATTTGAAATCGTGGTTCGCCGAGCTCAACGCGGACATGGAAAAAATTCAAGAGATCGCGCGTTACATAATAAATCTTTACGAGCTTTGGAAAACTTATGACGAGAAGAAGGAGATACAGAGCTTGCTGTCCAAAATGCCAAAACCCAAAGCAGCGCCGCAACGCTGACACGAGGGTGAATACAATTGTCTTTACGAAACAACGGAAAATCTGTAGTTATGACTGGTTTTTTATTTTTTTTATTTTGTGCCAGCATAACTTTACAGTGCAACGAAGAAGAAAAATAGCAGCATTCGCATATTAATCTTTGTATTCGTTTTTTTTTCCAACACTCGGTATATATTCATTCGATCTTTAAAAAAAAAAAAAAAAAACCTCCGATCTCACAATATACTTGGAAAACTAACTTTCATATGCGTATATGTACAAAATGATAGTTGGGTTCAACGATCGTTACATCGAACCCTTTGAATAACGTTTGTAAAATTTTTTCACATCGTCGTGACCCGCTTGCGTCACGACTATCGTTCGTTTTCTGAAAGTAAAAAAAAAAAAAAAAACAACATTTTCCTTCATTTTCGCGCAAGAAATTCTCCCATTATTCGTGATTGAAAAATATATAAAAATTAATTTCCCTTACCGATCGTTTTGCAAGATCAATACGCCGGTGGTTAGCGCGTGATTGCGCAAAACTTCGAAATCCGCCTGGGAATTGAAACCGCTGTAGAGAACACCCTCGCTGAAGGTCAAACGATTTCGCTCGTTTTCCCACAATTTTATCTGATCGACGATGGTCGGTGGCAAAGTCGGCGGTCCCGCCTCGATCATTTTACCGTGTGCATGTTGCTTCAAATAACTGTAGAAAAAAAAAAAAAAAAAAAAAAAAAAAAAGACAATAATATCGTACGAGTAAATACACGAAATATGAAAAAAAGAAGTCTCGAGTATCGTTGCTTTTTTCAGATTGGAATAATTCAATTTTTTTTTCGTTTTTTTTTTTTTTTTTTTTTTTCCATCCTTAAATGGGACGGGCCTCGTTTTAAACGACGAAGCACTTACCCGATTATTTGTGCGGCCGTTATGCCGCTTCGGAGAGCTTGCCTCACCGAATCTCTCGTCAATATCGAAACGACCAAATTCGGAAATCTATAGAGCATCTCGCAAAAGAGTCCGAGCAAGGCAACCTGAAGATTCGAGTTGCTGTACGCGTAAACTCGATAATTCGTTTCAACGACTATGTAGCCCTCCTTATCGATGTCCCTTGCCAGCGGTTTGTTCTGTCCGGTCGCGATATTCAGTGCCAAGCGTGTCGGATAAAATCTGAACGAGAATTTTGTAATTTGCATTCATTAACGAATCATCGAGCTGTAATGTGTGAACAAACAAAAAAAAAAATCGTATTCCACAATTTCAATGATTATTTCACCTTCCTGCTTTTCTTTTACGCTGATAAACCAAACCAAATTCGCGCAAATGTTGAAGAAACGTCAGGAGACCCTCGGACATTCCTTCGGTACTGTAATCTTTACCCAGGGTCGAAAAATTCAATTGAAACAGAAAAGTGAGACAGTCCACGAGATCCAGACCTCTGGCCTCGATCGTATCCAGATATTGAAGGATGAAATACCAGACTTGGGACGCCGTGTCCAACAGCAAAAATTGAAAACCTGCTTGAGTTATTACGGGACTACCGTCCTCCTCGTCGCGTTTCATGAGGCCGGCGTGTAATAATATTCTCACTGCATCCGCAGAAATCCCTGAATAAACATCGTTTTATTTACGAATTATCGAGATTGTGAAATAATATATTTAAAAAATGTTATGCCTCAAATTTGCTATCGTACGTGCACATTCGATGGGCAGTTTTTTTACAAAAAAAATTAAATAAAATTTTGGCAAAAAATACCGGTTAGCAATAGAGTGCGAAAAATTCAAAAACCGATACTGAAAAGTAAAATATTTAATGGGATTGTGGATATTTTCGGATAATATAGAATCTTATTATCATGTATATAAGGGGTTCGTGCCAGGAATGACTGTAAATATTTCATATGAACAATAGTAAAGAGTCATTTATAATTAGGGTATAGTTGAAATTAATTTATCGAGATTAATTCGTTTATTAATTTCACATTAAAATCCTCCGTCTTCTTGCGTTCAAGGAATACAAACAAAACTGCAGTTTTGTGCCAATTTTCGAATTTCGAGCTCGCTATAAATTTGTAATATCGACCTTCCTGTTGCTGAGATCCCACCATGTAGTGAAGTACGCATTCCCATCTCTCGATAGCATAGGAATCCAGAAAAGCCACGTCTCTCGGCTTACTGTTTATCTTCAATTGATTCGACATTGTCCAGGGCTTGCCGCCTCCCAAAAGTACAACTTTGAGATTCTTCTTGAACGTCGTATTCAATATCCATCCCGGCAATCCACCCGGTATAGACGCCTCTTTCCAAACGTTAAGTTCATTGAGAGCTTGCACAACGCGCTGATGCTCATCCGCGTTTAATTTCGAGCACCACGAAGCTATTACGGCCTGCGGCACGGGTTGCTCGACGAAGAGCAATCTCATCACGTAGTGTCTCGCTATTACGGGCAATTCACGAAATACAGCGAGACATATCGGTGGATTGTGATAAAGTTTGTTTAACACTTCGGGAGGTCTTGATTTTAGATATTCGTGCAAATCTTTGCATCTCAGACCCGTCGGTCTCAACAAATTTTGTCCAGTTTGCGAACTTGACATTACAAGTTTTTTCTAATTACGCGTAATTATAATTTTTTTTTCATACTTTCGTATTATTCACACGTATTGAGTTTCATATCACTTTGGGGTTTGTTCAATTTTTATTATTTTTTACGATTTATTATTTTCACGCTGATTCAACCAATACTATTGTGATTGTGTTTAATAAATTCATGGCAATTGTGGAGGTTGAGGTTATGTTTCTTTTTTGTATTGATGCGTTGACTGAAGATATATAAAGACGGTTCGCCTTATGGGACTTCGTGTGCCAGCTAAACTGCGTCCTGAGCTAGCGCCATCTCAGTAATTTTGGTACCGCAGTCTGCAATAAGATAAAACAGTTTCAAGCGTCACGGCAGTTATCGACCGCTATATGTAGTTGCCACGATTGTTGAGAGTCGCGTAGATTATTCAGAAATCGGACATATCTTCGAACTCACTTCTGTTTGTACCGACTCACAATCAGTAGCAACATTTTCATAACAGAGGAATATTCGCTCATCAGTAAGAATATTAGGCCAGTCAAATTCTGTATTTAAATTCCAGTCATTAATAACCAAGTGGAAAAATATGAAAACGACGATGTACATAATAAGGATCTTGAGTTGTTGGGATTGTAGCATCCACACGTTTTTGCAAAAAAAAAATTAAAAATCGTTAAAAGCCAAGATTTTTCGCGTCTGAGACTTCCACGGCTTGTAGAGCGTAAAGCACACAATTTTCTATGAAGAAGTCATTGGCAGCACCTTTCTATCTATTTTAATTTAGCCGTGAGAGCGGCCCAAAGAAAAGGGAAAAACTGCTCGATCTGATATCTGCACGAAAATTCAAAAAACCCACTTTAGATGTTAAATTCAGTCTGCCTATGTTAATTGGTATGAAAAAATCGGTAGATTTTTTTAATGTAATAGAACAATCCAAAGAAGAGATTTCATGTTGCTCAAAATATTTTTCTCACAATTCCAATTTTTGGTGGGCATTTATATATTGTTGCTAATTTTTTTCCTAATTTTCGTCTTTTCGTAATTCAGGGATTTATTTTGCCCTACATAATTGTCGCAAGACGTTAAAACTTTAGGAATATCCCTTCGTTTTTGATGCTCTAAAAATACAAACTCCCGACATATCACTATATATGCTACCGGAAGTCGTTATTTGCAAGTAATCAAATAAAATTGTGTTTCTGGCCGTTTTTAACAATAAACAATTCTTCTTTTTTGAATTTTTTTGTGCTAATTGAATTACTCTGAAGAGTGTCCATTGTTGTTGAATTTTTATTAAAAATTAGAATAAACTAATATTTTCTAACTTTGATTCATTGTGATTTTATCTGTTATTTTTCCCTTCCTTCACCATTAAAAAATCACAAAAAATTTTTTCACGCCACAATCGATTTTAGTATTTGCTCATGTAGCCACTGCATGGTACTGCTGCCAGCTGTTTTTTAGGATTTATTTAAAATAAATGACAATTTGTTCTTCATTATCACTTACTCTTCAAAAGCACCGTAATATTTTAATATGGTTCAAAACATAAATAAATGCTAAATAACAGCTGACAGCAGTGCTGTGCAGTGGCAATATGAGCAAATACTTAATGCCCATATTTGCTCATTTTTAAAAACACCAATAGAAAACTGCCAAAATTACATTTAAAAACAGATAAAAATTTAGTACACAACCTCTATACAAATTTTTACATCAAATTCTAGTCTAATTCTTGACATACTTTTTCGTAAACAAAATTTACATTATTGATAAATTGTTTAATTTTTCGTATTCCATGTTACAATTTTTCACGTAAGACAAAATAGTTAGCGTGAAAACTAGAAATGAAATACTAAGGTAGTGATAAAATGTAAATTGGTTTGATAAATCATGAAAATTTAAAAGATAAAAATGACATTTGATCGGAAAAAGTCCTACTACGATTTTTTGCAAACAAAAGTTTTAGTTTTTGACGTAGAACTTGTGCACGAAATTGTGCCTATTTTATAAATGTATAAATGGCAGTTTTCGTATGATATTTTGTGAGTTCAGATTATTTTAGAGTATAAGGGTAGCTAAGATTAAAAAAAACAGATATACTTTTGGAATCAATTTAATTGAAACAACAGTTATGAAACTGATCGAAGGAAGCGAGAGGGTCAGAGCCTGGTTAAGTTGACATATAATTCACACTACCAACTATTTTTACAACGCAATTCGAAGTCCGATTAATATTATAAAGGTGGCTGATCCATTCGACGTTTATATAATAAACGTCGGAATGCATATTGTAAATCGTAGGATGCCGCTCTTGAACGCTGCAATTGGCACAAATCGAATACAAGAACCAGTAGTTTTATTTTTTCACGACCTACAAATGATATTAATAGTAATAATATATACACTTAGAAAAAAATACAATTGACTCAATGAAATGTCTTAATGTCTGATCGCGATAGAATATTTGATTGGTGTACAACTAAATATGAATTGGTATGTTTAAATATTATTTGATAGGAACAGATTTCAGTTTTTTCATGTAACATTTCGTTATAATAATCAAATATTTATTCTTGACCAGACATTAAAATATTTAATAATAATAATAATAATAATAATAATAATTTATCTGTAGTTTGATTCTTGTCTCTCTTCCTATAAGCACGTTACTACAGAAAACAGGATTGCGGGCCCAATCCTTTTGATTGCCAAAGTAATGGCGATAATGTCAATTATTAGCTACTTATCCGAAGCATGTATAGATGTATGCGCGCGCGCGCGCGCGTGTGTGTGTTCGTGTGTAACGAAGCGTTGGACAAAGGCGTCCTAGCGACCGCGGGGGTGCTGTGCTGTATGTATATTAGGGTGGTCGTTATTTGGGGTCAAAATTAATTTTACCCTTTCCGCCCCCTAAATCGGTTCGAAATACGTAAAAAGTAACGCTGTATTTTATCAGATTTTTAAAAAAATGTTTAACCCTTGACCACGGAGGTTAAAGTTTTCCATTTAAAATACATGGGATTTTTCCGCATTTGCAGTCACTATTTTACTGTGGGCCTAAATATTTTTGTAAAATTTTGAAATTCTCACAAATTAGTTCACAGGCATGCTGCTACATGGAAAAAAATTCCCAAACCCCTACCCTCAAAATGTTGTATAACATCACCATGATAATTATAATTTTTTTTTTTTTCATTTATTTTGCTTCCTCGTTTTTTTTTTATACGTGTATTTAGAATAGAATAATTTTCTAAATGAGTTACAAATTCTTAAGTATTGTCTCCTTTTTTGCGTCTGGATTATTTTTTCGATATTCACTTACAATTTGTAAAATGAACTGTTTTTGTTGTTCGTTCCGTGTGAGTATTTCATTGTAATCGGTGAACAGACGAACACCTCTTTCCGCGGCGTCGTTAATCACTGTTAATTGTTTTGTGATTTTCAAACCGATTGCGTAATTTTCATTTTGACTCCAAACAGATGGATCAGTCTTTAGAAACTCGTGATCAATTCCAAACCTTCGGAAAAAGTTGAGCGTTTGAGGGGTTACGAAATGATCCATTTCTTTGTCATAGTAACCACCAATATCTTTCAAATTGACCTGGATTCGTTTGGGGAACAATTCATCGATTTCTTCGTGTGGATTCAATTTCAAAACCATCTTGCGCCGGAAATATGAATTATTTTCCGACCGATAGTGAGATTGCACCGTGAGTAAAGTCCGTGATAACTAATAAAAAACCGACTTCAAAAATATTTTTTTCAATTACTTTGATTTAAAAACCAAACCGATTTTGATGAAATTTCTATGGGACCAATCTGAAAGTATATCCTTTCAAATGAAAAAAGAATTTTCCAAATCGGTCCATAAATGACGGAGTTCTGAGATAACAAACATTAAAAATAAAAGATTAAAAAAAAAAAAAAAAAAATTATAATTATCATGGTGATGTTATGCAACATTTTGAGGGTAGGGGTTTGGGAAATTTTTTCCATGTAGCAGCATGCCTGTAAACTAATTTGTGAGAATTTCAAGATTTTACAAAAATATTTAGGCCCACAGTAAAATAGTGACTGCAAATGCGGAAAAATCCCATGTATTTTAAATGGAAAACTTTAACCTCCGTGGTCAAGGGTTAAACATTTTTTTAAAAATCTGATAAAATTACAGCGTTACTTTTTACGTATTTCGAACCGATTTAGGGGGCGGAAAGGGTAAAATTAATTTTGACCCCAAATAACGACCACCCTAATGTATATATCTACGTTTACTACGTCAGTGCGTCGGAGTTACATTTTTCTTGCACTTAAATATTGTAAAATTATTGTTCAATCATGCCGAAAACAAATGCTGATAAGTGTGTTGTATGTTTTTATGTAAAACAATGTCAATATTTTTTCTCTTGGTTATTAATTAGTGGAATATCAGGCCTATAGTTTAGTTTCCATTTGACTGGCCTATATTACAAAGTAAACATTGTAACCGTTAACTTTGTAACTACAGTCAAACCTCGGCACCTGCTCCCTAAGTCCCTATCCAGCTTCAATCCCTGTCCGCCGTTCTAGTGCCGTATTTAAAAAAGATTTATAGAAAATTTTCATCGTTTTGTGACGCATTTGTGCCCGGGGGCTTAACTTTAATAGGGCGAGACGTTTTGCTTTTTACATGTATACATTTTAGTTGGTTAAAAATCAAATAGTCAAAAAATAGTTGATATAAAAAAATGAGATTTTCAATAATTACATAAAATTATGATACAACATAGTTATAATTCAAGAAGGAATTATATTTACGCCTAGCTTTGAAGCGTATCTATGCCCATTTTTTCAGGGAAAAAATGTTCCAATTTACACATTTTTACTAATTACTTAATATGTATAAGCTGGAAAAAAAATCAATTTATAGGAAACATTTTCATCTGGACAGGGGTTGGATTAACGACAAAGTTTTTTGGGTTAATTTATCAAAACTTTGTTTTGCGTTTTCTTAAACACAATAAAGATTTTTATTTTGGAAGAATCCCGGCCACGCGGAACCTCATTCTATATTGTGTTTAAAAAAAACCTAGTTTTGTGTTTTCTGAAACACAAAATGGTTTTTTTTTTTCAGGAATGAAATTGGACCCGACCACGTCGTATGAAATTCCACGTAACCAGGATCCATGCAGCTAGGATTCTTACTAAAAAAAAAATCCCTCGTTGAATTCATACTATTATTACTTTGAAATTTTTCTAATTTTTTTTGTCCCTATCAATGTATCGCATCAAGTATTTTCAGGATTTTTAACTACTACCACGGTTTTTGAGAAAAAAATTAGGCATAGATAAGCTTTTAAAAACAGGCTTTTATATATGTATATAGGAAAATCAGCTTTTAGAACCGATAGTTTTCGATTGTTTATGTCAGATAGAGATGCACGAAGTCAATGAGAAAATATCTACTGGATTCAGTGCATATTTAAGATTATTACGTGATCGACAAGAACAAGTTTTTCTGCATAATATTTAAGCATAACAACTAGTGTGCTCGCGCTGTATAATAAATCTATGGAATCTCTCTTTCGCACGCTGCCTGCCCGGCAACCCGCGCACCGCCTCGCGGACCTGGACCTATCCGGACTCTTTTTCAAGCCGATGAGAGCTCGAGAAAACAGAAAACTTTGGCAGCTATATCAAATCCATGCACAAGTCACCGAACCGATCGATATATGAAAGTGTGTGTGTGCGTGTGCGTAGATATAGATATAGCAAATACATAGTGTGAGAGCTGCTTGTGGGCCAGCGAAGATCCGAACAAAACGGAACGAGCGATAACTCCTATTTATAGATGAAATAAGAACATATAGTCGACAGATATTGTAGATATAATAATAGCGAAATAAAAAAAACATCTCGAAAGCGACTACGAGTTACCAAAAATCCTCTTATGGGTAGTCTCATCTTGTCAAAAAGAACGTTTTTCTTTTTCTTCGCAATTCTTAACATAAAATGAATATAATAATATTACATACTTGTTACGATTTAGGGAAGACGGACCTAAGAATGGCTTAGAATAATTCTAGAAATAAGTCGTACGTCATTTTATCGACGTACCATATGTATAGTGAAATAACAGTTCAATCTGTTGGATAAAATATATGTGCATTCAATGGTAAGACAGTGCACCAGCAAATCAACTACTACGAACATTTACCATCCGGAATGAATCTTCCGCTCCGGTATGCCAGCATGATTTATTGAATTTCGGTCGGTAATGTCAATATCGTTTGCACCCCCGTGCCCACTCGAGCCCACTTGCTCGGCACACAAAATAACCCAGGGTGAACCGTCTTTATATATCTTCAGTCAACGATTGATGTGAACATTGCGACAAGAGCCCCACCGTGTTGCGAATTAATTATTTCGCGCTCAAATTTGAAATTAGTATCTTTTTTAAATAAAACTATATAGGAAGTTAACGCAACTTTATTTTCATCAGCCACTTCGAGTAGTAAAATTCGTTTATACTCTAAAAAGAAAACAGAGAGAGTGAAAATTGTTCGTTTACCCCGTACAAATAACTCATTAGAGAGACCGTCGAGTGATTCAGTTAGTTTTAGTACGTGATAAGACCATTCTGATTCATTATGAGTTTGTAAACAAAATTTCTTGATATATTTTTTTCTTATTCTCAATTTCCAAACATTTTATATTCAGTATGGGTAGAACGGAAAGATCATAGAATCTCGGGTCCGTCAATAAAGCGATGAACTTTGTGAATAAGATATTAGAATCTCGATATCGTTGTTTCTTCTTTACGTTTTATTTTATTTTTCCCTTTTAATAGGACAAATGGAAAGATTTGGTATTTGCGAAGACACGAACGGCTCCTTAACAATTTTTTTGTGCTTTTTCGTTTTCAAGTAAATTACAGCTGCGTTATCGCTAGTAGTATACGCGTGGAAGCCTTTTAAAACTCGTTTTCTCACGTTTTCAGTATTTCTTTTTTCTTCTGTATAATTGTTTTCGATTTTGTTTATTTTAAACCCTTTCATTCGTTATAAGATTATGTTATGGCAAGGGAGGCTCTCGTTCCCAATAGTAATTCGTCGTTGAGTTGTAACAATTTTATATACGCTCAATGTTTCATTCCTACAGACTTCTGACTCGCTTTGTTTTCTTCTTTTTCAATTTTAATTTTACATTATCATTACGGTAGTTTGAAAGAAAAAATCAAATTCTTATCGCGTCAAAACTTGCATGCCTATCTCTAGTATGAAAGCCGAGCGATATCGTCTCGTCCACGAGTGTTTCACGAATATAGAGATCAAATTTCGGACCCTTAACTTTCGATTTTATAACAAGTTTGCCGATTTTACACGACGAAGTAAATTTACGATTTAAAAATAAACTTCACTCTCTCCTGTCCCCCCAATCACAGTTATTATTGGCAATGGAAAAAGAAACTGCGAATTTATTAATTCCTAGTCATAAATTCATAATTTTTTATGACTTGCTCTCAGACTCGACAAAATTTACATTTTATTTTTTGTGGAAAATGTTCACGCAACGCAATTTGAGATAAATGAGGGGAGCGAAAAAGATTATCGGATCATTTGATAATTCGCAATGCTAAGAATTAATCAAGACGCTTGAACGGCAGATGAACGAGGCAAATCCAAAAACAAACCAAAAATTGTTTTTCGATAAATCACGACGATGAAGGTTGAACATTTGGTGGAATAATAATAGTATTTTTGTACATCGATTAAACAATATTTAAAAAACTGACACAATTTTATTACGAATAACGTCATGTTGGTGATTTTTAATGGCAAAAACGTGTATCGTAGAAATTAAATTCAATCATTGCCATCTATGAGATGAGATATATGTATTGTAATGGAATAAAAAAATGTCGAAATTCAACTTTTTGCTCTAGTTTTAGAAAAAAAAAACACTGAATTTTGGAGTTTTCGACGAAAAATCGGAGTAATTCGCAATCAGTGTGAAAATTCTGATTGGCCAACGACTCGAAACGTATTATAAGATGTATGATATTAAAATAAGATATTAAAAAGTTCTGCGATGAAAAAATATATTCAGATCTGTATCCTTTGTTGCGAAGGTTCAACCTCAATCGTGATATGACGACTGTTACTATTTTGTCTGTGTGCAAGTCGCTGAGGTAGTTGCGTTCTCCCATCGCCCCCCTAGTGTGACCTCTGCCAACCACTTACTCGCTTCGTCCTTCATATCTTTGGGATCCCGGTATAAAACAAACCCGTGTGTGTCTGCATCCAGTCACAGAGGCCCGTATTCACAGTCGAGTCTTATTTCTAAGACGGTCTTCAGTCGTCGTTTGGGACGACTTGATTGGTCGTTGGCCGTCTCAAGACCGTCTTAAGAAATAAGACGCGACTCTGAATACGGGCCAGAGCTCTCGTCAATACGGAGATATATTAGCACCCACCATCTTGAGGAATCCCGTTCGTTTTCTTAAACGCCTCTGTTACTGTATGCATGCATGCTTGGGGCATCTGCCTTTTTGCTACTCGGAAGTGCTAAATCATTTCGTTAACTATTCTAACTGATATGTGCAGGTTATCCTCAAATAGCCCCTCACCGACGCCACAATCAGCACATTGTGCGTGTGCCTCTGATATGTCATATTTTTTCAGTCTTTTTAGGAAATCGCTACATCCCAGCTTCAACGCCGGATCTTCAAACTCGCAGTGGTATTTGTATCCGAACTTGTCTTGAAGTTGGTCGATCATCTCGGTCATTTTCGTTTCGAATAACCCTGAGCTCCAAATAGCCTCTGGGTAGATGTCAACCGGATATCCCCGGTCCATATACTCTACTCCCGTGCATCGGCCAGTGCAGCCTGATCTTCTTTCTTCCCCAATTCCGCAACTACTTGCAGACGCCGTGCCAATACCTATTTAACCTTCTCCAACCTCTCTCCACGAGCTTGCTTGTCATGGAGAGAGTTTGGGCTCTCCCTGCCCATTCGCTCTCCGTGTTTTGTCGTTGAATCCTTCTCCCATCCCAGCACGACTGCGTCTTCGTAGTTTCCTTGCATTCAATCTTTTGCAAGCCGGCCCATTCGTAGCTCTCTCAACATCCTTTCTAGCTCGAGTATTCTTTTTTCGCGCTCGAGTATTTTTTTCAGCTCGAGTATTCTTTCTTCGCACCAGAGAGCGTATGCCATCTCCCGCGCTGCCTCGTTTAACTCGATAGGCGTTTGTTTTCTAATACCAGGGAAAAGTATAGTTCCATCGCTATATTGTCGAGCTGTGATCTTCGCCATCACGTTTCTAGGTATGGCTAAGGTTTTCAGTACTTTGTTTCGGTAATCCTTGAGTCTTACGGCTACTCCCCAACCCCACTTGTCTATCGGAGGCTCGCCTCCTTCGGGCGTACGCCAGCCTTGTTTATATGCCAGCCTTCCACCGTAACTAGAGTCCACAACCCATGCCACTCCCGTCTGCTCCGAACAGTATGGGTGAGTCTTGTACGTGAGTCCCCAATCCTGATCAAGATCACGAGTCATGTCGAGCCTCATTAGTACGCGCTCGAGCTGAGGGTCGTCCTCACCATCTGAGAATTGTACGTACTTTTGGAAACAATCGTCGTAGGCGTAGTTGGGCATCTCTGGCCCACCCGTCTCTGGCAAACGGAACGCACTCCATTCGGTGTTTTCAAAACTTCTCCACCACGATGAAATCGTCCTTATACCAGTTAACGATGAACCTTCGCTCTTTAATGCGCAGTTGACATTCCAATTCCATATTACGTGAGGTGTAATGAGACGCCTAGCTACCGAGTCAGTTGTGCTCAACCCCTTCACATCCTGGTTCGTCTGAATTAGAGCATTCCAATATCTCATCGTCGCGTCATCAACGTGCGGGAAAGCTATTCTGTCAGCCTGGGAAGCTGCTCGCTTCCACTGTTCGAATGCTTTCCGCATCCAGGTGCCCCGAACGAGCCTATCTATACCACCCGTATGACATCGCATTGCCACATTCTTCATATCTTCGGCGTTCAAGGTGTCAAGCACAGCATAGCCTGTCGCGACTGCCAGACTCGCGCTGTTACCCCACTCACCTATTCTCATCATAGGACAACGATTTGCCACCTCCCGTGGGGCAAATCGTTGGTCCAGACCATTGACAGCACCATGCGCTCCATACGCAGGGTAGGACTCATCAGTCACGCTATCGTCAGGTACAAGATTCATAAACTTTAAAACGTACGACGGAGCTCCTACAGAGGCGGATCGGATGTCCCCCATGTTATACGACTCGATCCGCGAGTGCCATCTGACTGTCAACGCGATCGTTAACATGTTGATCTCTAACCAGTTTATCCCTTTCGGGAAGAAACCGGTGGTATACGTCGAGAAAGCTTCCCTCAGGCTTGTCCGTGCTTCGAGCACGTAACGTACAGTGTCCACGATTGCTCGGTCTATGTTGTATTCTTGTATCGTCGTGTCGCGGGGCAGCTCCCCTCGGTGGTTCGTGGAGGTGATAGGGAAGTTCTGATTTCCAATGGTTACGGTAGCCGTGGTCTTCGTGGGTATAACAAATATAATTTTGTAGGACCACTCTGGCATGCCTACTAAACCCGCTGTTCGGACGAAAAATTCGTTTTTCGGCTTTGACCCACCCCCGACTTTCATCATTGAGTAGCGGTCTACCACCCACGCTAACGGATACGTCAAATGGCCAAGTATCCAGCAATCCCGACCGAGATTACCCGGGTAGTCTGTCTCACTCAGACCAACTACTCTGATCGAAGGCGCGTTGAAGCTCCAGTCCTCACCGTCCACCCCACCAACCCGGACTACACCCTGATTCCGCATTGCCCACTCGACCACGTCTAGCGTGATAAAAATGGCATCGTAATGCCATTGCCCTAACTCATTTAAAGGTATTATCGTCGTGATCGGTGGGTCCATGCTGGCCCACGCATACTCAACCCCCGATGGCTGTACTATCCTATATTCCCGTAGTTCGTCATATAGATCTATCTTTAGTGCCAACTGCCGATAGTCGTGATGATCCAGTACACTTCTGCATGCAATTTCTGCTGCTGTTCTCGGGAAATTCGACATTATCTGCATTCCCGCCTCTGTTACTTCCAGTCGCCCGTGACTTCTACAGAGATTGGTACCCACGGCGGCCCACTTAAGGGCCTCAGCATGCCGATTGAACATTGTGAGATCTTGGGATAAGACGTCAATGTCTTCTTCCTTCTCATTCCGCACCGTAGGTCTGATTCCTTTGTCCTGGCCGACTGCACACTTAGCAGCCTGTCTCAAAAGGTTACGGATTGTCATCTGACCCTTCGAAACTGCACAGCCTTCGCTCTCCCGTGCATGCGTCATCTCAGCAGCTTGGCTGCTTGACGCTACTGGGTCGTCCTCATCGTTAGCGTACAGGTCAGAATCCGATAAATATTGGTGCAGCGTGCCTGCATTTGAGAAGGCGGTAAATGCTCTCTCGCTGTCACGTGCATAATACAGGAGCGGTTGGTGTAGTTGCGTCACCGTTTTCATCGCTTCCCTCTTCCGCGCTTCTTCCGCTTTGATTATCATCGAGTCCCATGCCATTGCCCGACACTTTCTCGTCACATGTCCTCTATATGGCTTGTTGGCAACAGGGGCGTCTATGTTGAGGTTGGAGGGGCATTTTTCTCTATCGTGTGCTTCAGCTATAAGTATAGAATAAATGTAGAAGATATAGAAGGTAAATGTTATTATTACCATGTTACATAAGGCATCGTGTCACGAATGAATGTAAATATTACGTATAAATAATTGTGGTCATTTATGTTTACGGTAAAGGTAAATATTAATTTATCTATAACTCTCGAATTGTAATCCTTCATCTTTTGCGTTCAAGGAATACAAACAAAACTGCAGATTTGTGTCAATTTTATAATTTCGCACTCGCTATAAATTTTTAATATCGACCTTTCTGTTCCTGCGATCCCGCCATATAGTGAGGTACGGATTCCCGTCTCACGATAGCAGAGGAATCCAGAAAAGCCACGTCTCTCGATTTTCTGTTCATGTTTAATTTATTCGATATTTTTCAGGGCTTGCCGCTTCCCAAAAGTACAGCTTTAATATTATTGTGTTGAATAAACTCATGGCAATTGTGGAGATTGAGGTTATGTTTCTTTTTTGTATTGATGTGAACATTGCGACAAGAGTCCCATCGTCGTGTTGCCAATGAATTATTTGGCGCTTAAATTTGAAATGTCAGTAGCATGATTTAAAAAAAAAATGTTATAACGAACTTTTTTTTCAAAATAAAACATACTTTTGAATAAATTCATAAAATGTGATTGCAGTGAAGGTTTCTTTAAATAAAATCAGTAGTTTTTTTTTTAAATAAAACATTATATAGGAAGTTTAACGCCAACTTTATTTTCATCAGCCACTTCGAGTAGTACAATTCGTTTATACTCTAAAAAGAAAACATACAAAAAAAGAAAACAAAGAGAGCGACAATTGTTGGTTCATCCCGTACAAATAACTCATCAGAGAGACTGTCGAGTGTTTCAGTTAGTTTTACTACGTGATAAGACCATTTTGATTCACTGTGAGTTTGTATAAACAAACGTTCAGACGTCGGCATCACGCCTTACAAGTACATTTTTTTTCTCGTAATAAAATGTGAAATATTTCAACTATCAGGATATTATTTTTTTTTTTTTCTTCGACAACGGATATTCATAAGATCACAAACGAGAGAGCGTTTTTTTTAACAAGGGTATCATCGTTATAATACCTATTACAATAATCATGATCCAGGCCACTCAATAAATAATCTTACAAACAGGACATCATTCAATTAATTCATAACCGTTGCAATAATTCTGTCGTTATGTTTTTTCTTCTTCTTCTTTCTTCCTTTTTTTTTCTCATCGTTATCATACATTTTTCGTCAAACATATACAATTACAATTTCCGTATTAAAAACTCATCTATTCAGCTTAAAAATTTAAAACACGTAAAGTATCCATATAAAATGTTTCAAATACCCGACTAATTATAAATCCTACCAATGAATAAACGATATTTGGTATCTCAATATAATTTTCTTTTTCTTTTCTTTTGTCATGTAAAAAAGACGCATAATAACAGTCTCTTGCTCGAATTTCAGGAAGGCAAAAAATTACGTAGATTAAATTCAATTGCCATAGATGAAGAGTTACATTAATGAGAAAAAAAAAATAATAATAAAAAACAATGAAACATTCAAAAATTACGTAAAACTAAAAAATACAAATTATAATATGGCTTATGAGATACACTGATGTTAATATCAATCATCGTTATTACATTAGTTGAAATGTACATGAGTATAGAAATCGCTGCAATGTTTTTTTCATTTCTCTTGATTCTTTATTCGCCCCACTTGAAACAAATGAAAATATTGTCACGGGATTTTTTTCTCTGAGATGCTGAAAACTTTGATATTGTCGCAAATAAAGAGCATAGTAACAAATTTAAAAAAAAAGAACGGCGATACAAGACAATTTCGGTGCAGCATAGACAAAGCCGTTCATTATTTCTTTGTTTTTCTTTTTACGACTTGTATCGCGAGTTTGTTTTTCTTGATGTATTTTTTTTCTTCTTGTTTTCAATTTCCGAACATATCTCATTATCGAACTTTTTATATTCATTATGGATAGAACAGAACGATCATGGAATCTCGTGATTCATCGATAAAGCGACGAACTTTGTGGATAAGCTGTGAGAATCTTGATATCGTTATTAGTTCGTTATGTTTCTTCTTTTCATATTATTTTATTTTTCTCCTTTAATCGGACAAATGGCAAGATTTGGTATTTGCGAAGACATGAACGGCTCCTTAACAATTTTTTTTTTGTGCTTTTTCGTTTTCAAGTAAATTACAGCTACGTTATCGCTAATAGTATACGCGTGGAAGCCTTCCAAAACTCGTTTTCTTACGTTTTCTTAATATTTCTTTTTTCTTCTGCATTATTTTTTTTTGTTCGATTTCGTTTGTTTTAAATCCTTTCATTCGTTTTAAGATTACGTTATGGCAAGTGAGGCTCCCGTTCCCAACAATGCCTCGTTGGGATGTGAAAATTTTAAATTCGCTCAATGTTTCATTCCTACAGACTCCTTTACTCGCTTTTTTTTCCCTCCTCTTCAATTTTAATTTTACATTATCGTTACGGTAGCTTGAAAAAAAAAGTCAAATTCTTATCGCGTAAAAATTTGCACGTGTATCTGTGGCATGAATTGTCGCGAGATTGTCTCGTCCGCGAGTGTTTCACGAATACAGAGATAACATTTCGGAACCTTGACTTTCGATTTTATAACGAATTTCCTGATTTTACACGACGAGGCGAATTTACGATTTAAAAATAAAATTCACTCGCTCCCGTTCCCTCAATCACAGTTATTACTGGCAATGCAAAAGGAAAACTGCGAATTTATTAATTCCTAGTTATAAATTCACAATTTTTCATGACTTGCTCTCAGACTCGACGAAATTTGAATTTAATTTTTTGCATAAAAAGGATTCACACAACAAAATTTGAGATATGAATGAGGGGAGCGAAAAGGATTATCGAATTATTCGATAATTCGTAGAGTTAATAATTAATCAAGACGCTTGAACGACGGATAAACGAGAGGCGAATGCGAAAACAAACCAAAAATTGTTTTTCGATAAATCACGTCGATGAAGGTTGAACATTTGGTGCGATATTAATAGTATTTTTGTATATCGATTAAATAATATTTAAAAAAAAAAAATTGACACAATTTTATTATGAATAACGTCATGTTTGTGATTTTTCATGGCAAAAACGTGTATCATAAAAATTAAATTCAATCATTGCCATCTATGAGCTGAGATATATGTCATGCAATAAAAAAAAGTCGAAATTCAACTTTTTGCTCTATTTTTAGAAAAAAAAAACATTGAATTTTGGAATTTTCGACGAAAAATCGGAGTAATTCGCGATCAGTGTGAAAATTTTGATTGGCAAACGACTCGAAACGTATTATGAGTTGCAAGATATTAAAAAGCCCTGTGATGCAAAGAAAAATATTCAGATCTGTATCCTTGGTTGTGAAGGTTCAACCTCAAACGTGATATGATGACTGTTTACTATTTTGTGTGTGTGTGTGTGTGTCTGTGTATGTATACGTTTTAACCAGTATTTATAAAACGTACAATCGAAGGGCTTATTCCAATAGCATGACTAGCGACACGTTCATCCGATGAACCGAATAAATTGCTGCTTAAACTATACTTTGCCAGTGGTATCTCTCTCTCTCTCTCTCTCTCTCTCTCTCTTTCTCTCTCGTTCGTTATATCACAACCCGTTTAATCGTTAAAAAGTCTCTAATATTATTTTAAATGCATGGCTCATCACCTTATTAGAATAAGTCGCCCAATCAAATTGAATAATATCTCTTCGTTTCCTCAATCTCGCTAAATCGTTATTTATTACACTAATTTGCAATTGTGCATTATTCTTCATTCGCGGTCGGCCAAATTCAGCTTTATTCCCTCCAAAATTAGATCAAAGGGGCGGGTTCCAAAAAAAAGACATTCTCAATAGACGTCCATATCAATTACAATGTTTTTTTTGTTGATATGTTTCACAACTCCCTCGCACTTTTTGGCTAAATCATCATAATTCGTAACTTGTCAGTGTGTCTTATATTCCTCTTTTTTTTTTATCATTATAGAATGAAAATTACGCAATAAAAAAGCTAAAAGATATAACATCTCTAAAGAATTTCAGTCTTGGTTAAGCGAAATAATTGCAATGATTGTTTGTTTGAAAAATAAAAAATGGCAAACATAATAATGAGATTTTCATTATCAATAATGAGACTTCGGTCGAACGATTGCAATACTTTTTTCTTTGCTTTTTTTTTTTTTTACAAAGCATTTTCGCGATTCAATGTACATAATTGCTGTGTAAAATACATTTGTACATCATGATTCAGACCTTGTTAAAAATTTAAAAAAAAAAATAAAAAATAAAACTATCAAACTTTACGTTCTCGTATTACGTATGAAATAATACGATCAATGATAATCAGTAAAATGAGAGAATTAAAAATTAAATGAAATATACGAATACTGAGAGCTACCACGAGAATAAATTAAGGACAAAAAAAAAGTACGCTGACGATTTGTCATATTGGCACGAAGTAAATCATTTTTCAAGATGAATCGAAAATTCATCCAAGTTCGAATTTCGTTAACGCGAACGAATTTACGTTTATAATGACACATGTGCGAGTAACGATCTCAACGAGCTAGTACATTTTTCAAATGATTGTAAGGACGAAAAAAAAACAAAAAAAACGAGAAAATCTTACTGAAATACATTTTTTTCTTTTTTTTTGAGCAATCCCCGACAACTGCGTGCCTGTCAACAAGCACGGCCAACGTTACGGGATGCATTGTCCGTATATTTTCAAAACTAAGTTCGATTCCATCGGAATTTGAATACCGGATTAACACGAGCAAAAATTTGTAAAAAAAACATTTTTTCAAACTATATCAAAGCTGTTAAGAAAATGGATTTTTGAATGCTAATAATGCCAAATCATCATCGATGATTTTTTAAAAATTTTACATAAAATATTGTTGATTTTTTTTAAAATTGTTATTCTATTGCAAAGTATTCAAAAATCTCTAACCGGATCTCACTGTCGGTTGTAAATATACGTCAGTACATCGTGAGATAAAAAAAAAGAAAAAAAAAAAAAAAACTTCTCGTTCGAAAGGAGTTTTCACTAAGATATGTATTTTTTTGGAACATGGCCCTTCGTACTATACCCTAAGAGTCGGAAATACCGACGTGTCTCGTCGGGTTTCGTCGCGCCCATCAGAATTTTTCATCGGTTTCCTCGTTAATCGTGATCATCGTCGTCGTCATTCACATTTTTTTTTTCCCCCCTCCCATTTATGATACAATCGAGGATAATCAACGACAGACGAATGAGCCTCTTAGGTCTGCAGGGTGTTCGTTATTTCTCGATGTACCGTCGCCAAATCCTGTATATAACCGGCTAATCGTGAATTCAAAGTGTCCAAATTTTGCTTTTGAACTTTGTTCGCACTGAGCGCAAGCTCGAGCTGTTCATGAAGCACCGTCACCGTTTCGTGCAGTTCAGCGTTTTCCTTCTGGAGAGCCTGAACAAAAATGAAAAAAGAAAAAAAAAAAATTGAAAATTATTAAAATTAAAATTGAAATAATTGGAATCCAACTTTTGGATAAGAGGCTCAACACTTAAACCTGAAATGTGGGTCATTTTTGTTCGAGCCGATTTTAATTGTTCGAATAGGTCGAGAAATATCTAGAACTTCGTAGTCGTTGCCCCTCCACTCTAAAAAATGATTATTTCAGATTTTCTTTTTCATAGCGTTGCGGTGAAAGGTTCAAAGATGGTATATGAATTTTTGTAGATTTTTCATAATACGTGTCAAGTTGGTGAAAAACGAGCTGGACAAAAATGACCCACCTTTCGTGTATGAGGGTACCAAAAAAAAAAAAAAAAAAAAAAAAAAAAAAAACGTTTTGGATTTAAGGGTTAATATCCTTTTGATGCCCTTTGATAATGCAAAAAATGCGGATATACGTACGACGAAATCTTTGTTTTTCGTAGCCATCGTGAGTGCCTTGACCTCATCGTTGCGCGTTCTCAATTCGTTCTCGAGCGCCTCGATTCGCAATTTAAACGCCTCGCTATTGCCCTCTGGCATCTTGCCACACTCGAGATCGGCGTACTTGGCCTTTACGCGTAAATTTTCCTCTTTGTACAGCTGCAATTGTCTCTTCCATTCGTCTACGTTTGCCGTTGATTCCTGCAGCGCGCTCGTGAGTCTCGCATTGTTGGTTTTAAGCGTTGCAAGTTCGACCTAAAAATACAAAATATAAGCATTTATGGACAAATTTCAAAGCCCCACGCGCCCCGTTGCCGCCCATCTTCCTATTGATCTTGTATAGATTTCCTTTTGTGTGCATAGCCTCCAACAAATTTCAATAATACTCGTTGAAACTTTGACTGTATAATCGAAAAGACACTTGGAAATATAAATTGTCTGTTTTGCGATATTTTTGAGAAATTTTATGCTAAAAAAAGGTTTTTTTTAATGTCTGATAGCAATCTTCGATATATTTTCCCTCTCTCTCTCTCTCTCTCTCTCTCTCTCTCTCTCTCTCTCTCTCTCTCTCTCTCTTCATTCGACAGTTTTTCCGAGTGTTTCATGAAATAGGAATAAAAAACAAAATTCAAAAAATCGACCATCATGAAAATACAGAAACTTTCAGCATAAAGAATAATAATTCCATAAAACGATTTTAATAAAAATTTAGAAAATATTCCAAATTTTCATTTACGAAAGTTTAATTGCTGATCTTTTCTTCAACTCGCGCGTTTCAACCGAAATTGGACTAAATTTTTCCAATTCCGAACTATTGAAAATTCTCAAGGATAATACGTGAATTATATATATTTTTTTAAATCAAAAATTTCTCTCAATTTTGACGAAACGTCGACTGAGCGTACTTTTTCGCATTTGCCGAGCTTAATAATAATCAGCCTAAAAAATAATAATTCCATAAGACAGTTTTAATAAAAATTTAGAAAATATTCCAAATTTTCATTTACGATAGTTTAATTGGTGATTTTTTTTTCTTGAACTCGCGCGTTTCAACCGAAATTTGACTCAATTTTTCCCAGTTCCGAACTATTGAAAATTCTCAAGGATAATACGTGAATTATATATTTTTTTTTTAAATAAAAAATTTCTCTCAATTTTGACGAAACGTCGACTGAGCGTACTTTTTCGCATTTGCCGAGCTTAATAATAATCAGCCTAAAAAATAATAATTCCATAAGACAGTTTTAATAAAAATTTAGAGAATATTCCAAATTTTCATTTACGATAGTTTAATTGGTGATTTTTTTTTCTTGAACTCGCGCGTTTCAACCGAAATTGGACTCAATTTTTCCCAGTTCCGAACTATTGAAAATTCTCAAGGATAATACGTGAATTATATATATTTTTTTAAATCAAAAATTTCTCTCAATTTTGACGAAACGTCGACTGAGCGTACTTTTTCGCATTTGCCGAGCTTAATAATAATCAGCCTAAAAAATAATAATTCCATAAGACAGTTTTAATAAAAATTTAGAGAATATTCCAAATTTTCATTTACGATAGTTTAATTGGTGATTTTTTTTTCTTGAACTCGCGCGTTTCAACCGAAATTGGACTCAATTTTTCCCAGTTCCGAACTATTGAAAATTCTCAATGATAATGTACAGCCTGTCTACGTAAATATACAGTAAAAAAATTTAAAAATTTAAAAAAATCGAAAATTTCTCTCAATATTGACGAATTATCGACTGAACGTACCTCCCACTTTTTCGCATTTGCCGAGCTTTGCGCGAGTGCAAATTTCAGCTTGTCGTTCTCATACTTGAGCTGCATCTCGTTCGTTGTCGTTTGTCCGGTCGTCGGCATCATGCTTATCTGCGACGTTTTTCCCTGATGCTGAGGACTCTCGGTGTTCTGCTGTGCCATTGCCTGGGATCTCGCGTGTACCGCGTTTTTCAATTCTTCGTCCATCTTTGGCTGAAAACCCCCCGGCAATGGACTACTGCTAACCGACGATACGCTATTCTGTGCCGATATCATATTCGCGTTTGGATTAGGATTGTTCGATGCCGATATACTCGAGCTTATCATGGATGAATTTGGCGGATCTATGAGATCCTGTTCCGTAGATGGCATGTAAGAACGTTGCGTTATGGGACTGACGTTCGCGCTCGTTGACGGTGTCACCGAAGAGCTGTTCGACTGCAATTTTGCTCCGGCAATCCTCGTTGCCTCTTTCACCTCGTTAAACTTGTCTATGAACTGAAAAAAAGAAAAAAAAAAAAAAAAAAAAAAAGACAATCATCCAACGATCAATAAAATGCCCATCGTAGAAATATAATTGATCGAAGCAGGGTTCAGGATGTCCCGAGGTTAACGAATAGAAAACGTAGAGGTGACTTATTTATTATCAACGATACATTCCTTTGAAACTCTGAAATTCGTGAATTTTTTTTTGGTAACTATGCAGTTTGAGGACTTTTCCGAATTTTCGTGATTTTTTTTTCCCCCATAGAGTAATAACGTTCAAGAGACCGTTACAAACAGTTATCAGTCGGGAGAGCTCGGAAAAGTAATGTCTAAGTACTGCCTCGTGCAATTTTTCCGGAATTTTTACGAATTTTCCTTATATCTTGGGAGGAAAATTTTTCCATGTGTATGTGTGCGTGTGTGTAAATATAGGCATAGTAAATATAGGCATTTTTATTGCAAATAATTTTATTGCAATTTATTGCAATTTTTCCGAATTTTCTTTATGTCATGGGAGGAAAATGTTTCCATGTGTATGTATGCGTGTGTGTAAATATGAGCATTTTTATTGCAAATAATTTTATTGCAATTTATTGCAATTTTTCCGAAATTTTTACGAATTTTCCTTGTCTTGGGCGGAAAATGTTTCCATGTGTATGTGTGCGTATGTGTAAATATGGGCATAGTAAATATGGGCATTTTTATTGCAAATAATTGTTTATCATCAAAAGTTGTTGACGGTCCTGAAAAGGGCCGATGTAAGTTCCGGAAAAGATTGCCCATGGCACTAATTATATTAAAATTTGCATGAAATCGATCACGAAACCGACTCAAAGACAAAACAATGATCCTCGTTTTTTTTTTTTTTTCTCTTTTCAATACAAACCTTGCCTAATTCAGCTTCGGACGAAAATCCCAAGCCATAAACAGTATTGGCCCTGACATCGGACCATTGTCCAAACTTTTGCGATGTCTTTGTAAACGTCATATTTGGAGTAATTGTACTATTTATAACGGCCTGAAAACAACAATGATATTATTAAAATGGTATTAGTTCGAAAATATTTCATGTAATAATTTTTTCATGAATCTCGGATAGCGAGTTCAAGATGATAATGGGATGGATTCGAAAAAAAACGAATGATCGATAAATTTGTTTTTTTTTTTTATTCTTCTTTTTTTTCTACGAATCATTACCTTCGATCCTTCCACGGATATTATTCTATACAAACTCCTCGTCGAATCGTAAAAAAAGGAGACGGATACCGCGGCCGTGGACGCCGAAACCCATGACCTTTTTGTCTTGGGATCGATGTGAAAAACATGCGCCTTGCATGTGAAAATTGGTTGCTCGCTTCAAGAAAAATATGCATTCATGTAAACGGCGCAAAACGAAGAAAGAGAACGTGAGGAAAAAAAAAAAAGACGCTTAAAACAATTAAATTATTTACGGTACGGTGAGAGACAAAAAATGCGGAGGATATAGGCGCAAGGAATGCTCGGAAGTTCTATTTTTAGAATAGAAACGACACGGGGCTTGACGTTTCATAGCCTGGATAACAAATGCGTTCAACCGAGCGGAAGAATATATGCCTCTTGCTCATTTTTTTTGTTGCTGCTTCTTAATGAGGAAATACTCGATTATTGGCTCGAGTGAAAATTTATCGCGCAACCTCGTACGTAACGGGAGTTCCGGTGATTTAAAAAAAGAAAAAAAAAAAAAAGAATACGCATGAAATAAACAACGTGCAACAACTTGATAGTTTTCTATCTAAAAATTTTTTTTTCCGAGTATTCGAAGTGATTTTTTTTTTTTGTACAATTTCACGACTGCACGTGACGCATACTCGTCACATGAAATTTTGAGCAACGAGAGTTAAAAACGTTCACGATACGCAATTGTTGTTTTGCGATAAGAGAATAGAAGAAAAAATGAAAAAAAAAACGTTCGAAATTCGATAATTGATTAGCGATGCGGCAGAGAGCGTGTGCGATTTCCCTCAGCACTGCGATAACGCGCCGCATACCGCTACCCTCATTATCGTACATACATTTATCGCGTAACTATACGTATAGATATATTTCATGCATGCAGATATGTGACACCTTTAAAAAAAAATCACGATATATATGAAATAAAAAAATGTTAATATGACGGTGGTATTTAACTTACCCCATCGTTTCCTTTCCGGATGTCATATAAAAACTAAAGTTCTACAACGACGAATTCATAAAGAATATCCACACGACGGTATATATAATCGGCACGATCCTCGAGAACACACCTCGCGCGCTCCACACACCGATCCACTCTTTTGCTCTCTCTCTCTCACTCTCCCTCTCTTCTCTCTCTCTCTCTTTCTCTCTCTCGCTCTGTATATCCCACCCCTTCAAACAGGCACTCTCGTTTACGAAAAAATAAAAAAATGAAATAAAAGATTTAAAAAGAACAAAACTACAAAGTTTTCGTTCTTGAATTTTTTAAAATGAAAAACCGAAGAAAAATCTCAACAAAGAATGTATGTTTTAATTTTCGTATCTCACGAGGAATGATAGAGAGACAAACAGATGACAGTAGTCGCCATCCGCTGGCCTTGCTGCTCCTGTATCTGTATAGCACGCTGTATAGCGATCATTAGACAACGTGAAACTAGTCGAGTTTCTCTCCGCACAACCGAACAAGCACCTGCGTTTAATCGATTTTTCCCCCCCGGCAAGTGTGTATATACTAGCTGCTACCGCCCCTTGGTGTGCCCTACGATGCTATAACGGATTTGGAAATGTGTGGGAAACCCCCTCAAACCCTGTACCGCGTACGCGCAATTATACGCAACACCACATTTGTGTATAATTTTCTTTCGCGTACGCGTGTGTGTGAGCATGGCAAGAAGCTTGCGGATGAAAAAAAATTACCGTTATTTTACCGAATAGTTATTTACCGATTTGCTGTTTCAACCCAAAGCGGTGTTGGAAGAAATATTTGAAACCTTTTTCGATCTAAAAGTTTATCAAATGAATTTACGTTTGAAGGATATCCTACATATTTGAATTCGCTGGAAACTGACGGAGGGATCCGAGGCCTCGCAGTGCTTGAAATAGGATCCTTCGTATACGAGCAAAAACATGGCGATTGTTACAACGTGATGTGTCACGAAATTTTATTTCCGCTTCATTTTTAGGCCAGAGGCTTTTTTGCTTAAGCATATCTCGGTAAAAAAAATGCAAGAGAAAAATATTGACTTTTTTTTAAGTTTCAAATGCTGGCGCGTAGAACCTCATCGAAAGTAGAATATACGATCAGCGCCATCTATCATCACATAAAGTAATTCTCCATCAATTAAAAAATTCCCTAGACACTTTAGCAAACCCTTGAAAAAAAAGTCATAATTGCGCTACCTTCAGGCAATTAATTTTGGATCCCTAGACAAGGTTTTGATCCACCCTCCCCTCGCTCTTTACTGACTATACTCTCTTGCTCTTGCGTGAGTCAACCTCACACGTCAGGTCTAGCTGTCTCGAGCTTAATTCAGCTTTATCTTATCTTTTTTTTTTAACTCCTTTCGTTCTTTCATTATTTTCGTGCGTCGGACCTTTTTTTAAATAAATTTCATCGATCATATTATATTCGCTAGGCCACGAGGGTAATGTATTTGAGGAAAATTTTAATGTACATACATTTGTTTATCCACGGGTATGCAACGTGAAATGAATGTCTTATCGCGTTTTTCGAACAACTGTAAAAAACGATTATACACAAACATCTGTTGAATTTTCTTTTCCATAATTCGTTTCTTCATTCGCTTTTCTTTCAGATCTACTTTTACTCAAATAAACTTAATATAAATTCTTAACGAGTGCTTTTTTCGTACTCAGATTTATGTATGACTCGAAAATAATAAAAAAAAATATATATATATATATATTTATTACGTTTGGAGAACACGTTCAATACATCCCGATTGGTTTTTTTGGCAACATTAAACCTTAATAAACGTAATAAACTTTTTCTAAAAAATTCTACGAATATCGCATGAATATTGTCCGCAAAGCTAGGACAAATATGGGTGAATACTTATCATTGAATAACGAGAGATATCATTTCTGACAATTACGATACAACCAATTTATGTTACATATTGCAATCTGTTGTTGAAAATATGACCAAATGAGAAAGCATCTCGATGCAATTTCTTAAATTTACTTATCTGATTACAAATGGGAAAAATTCAATGAGTTGTGCCTAGCGATCAAACTGAACTAGATGATGAAATAACGAGTAGCAAATTTCGAAAGTCCGAAATAAAGAATATAGTTGCATCAATGTATCTAGGAAATGCGAAAGAATTGCTGGAACATCCTGTTAGAAGTTGAGAGCCAAATAGGACTACTGGAGTAAAAATTAGGTACAACGAACAAGAAAAATCCTGAGCGCTTAATTTTTGCACCTAAAATATTTATTTATTGTTGAATATTTTACACAAAGTATAAAAATATTTGAACTATGTATATCAAAGAATTGAATTAATTGAATTTTATTTATTTTAATAATAAGGCAAGTTCCATATTTGTCACATATTTCTAAATAAAGACTCAGCGCTCGATGATACTTTTATGATGCGGCGATATGCGCAATACATTGAAGAAATGATGCAACTTAAATATAGTTTCGTTTGATTGAATCGAAAATAAGTTTTTAATTTTTAATGCAAGAAATTAAACAAATATTTTTTTTCGTACATTTAATTAAAGAGACGAGGGATTCGAAGAGTCTTCTTTATCATTATTACGTTTTTCATAAAAGTTTATTCTTTAATATATTACGCATAGGATATAATTTATTTTATTCTTTAACTTCCTCAGAAGAAGCTTTGTTTTGGTGAATCTTTTTTTTTTTTTAGTTTTCAATACCAATGTGTTAAAAATGTCCCAAAACGTCGAGAAATCACATTTAAAAGAAATGTCTGGACGTATGTGTGTGTGTGTGTAACCACAATGCAAAATTGAATCGTCTGTAACTCGATTTAACAGTTGAACTTCAGCGCTGCAATTTCGCAGTCAAGTAAAGCATGATAAATCCTCTATTCAATATAATTTTTATACATATTCATCGTGTCTCATATTTTATGCCATTTTCAATTTTTCGAAAAAAAGTCGTACTCGCTCGAATTTCCGCAAATTTTGCGATATGCTAATTTTTTTTTCATAAATAGATTACATTAAAGGACGGTTGGTATTGAATTTGACGAAAATCGATGGAAGTGTTCAGATTTTATGAAATTTTAAATTGAAGGATGATTTTAATTTGGCAAGAATCGATAAAGAGGTTCATATTTTATGAAACTTTGAATTTTTCGAAAAATTTATATAACAATTCTACATTTCCCAGATTTTAAGATATCCAGCTAAATATTTCTACATAAATAGAATACACGTGGATACGTTACATACATAATTGGAAAAAAAAATTTTAAATTGAAACATGCACATTGCTTTTTGGTAATTTTCCAAATTTTTTAAAGCCTTTTTTGTCTCGCTCATGAAA
This sequence comes from Rhorus exstirpatorius, assembly GCA_963564615.1. Lineage (NCBI taxonomy): Eukaryota > Metazoa > Arthropoda > Insecta > Hymenoptera > Ichneumonidae > Rhorus > Rhorus exstirpatorius. The sequence continues at coordinate 32,733,095 of OY751316.1, read as the reverse complement.
ACTCCTCTATGAGGAAGCCGAAATTGAAAAACTTACTTGCCGATAGAGGGAGCTTTATGAGCGAGATAAAGAAAAGCTTTATAAAATTTCGAAAATTACGAGGAAGCAATGTGCAAGTTTCAATTTGCAACTTTTTGATTGTTCAGCGCAAGGATAAGATTTTTATTTCACATAGTATTTCTCTCAAATCTAATTATCCAGAATCTTTAGTTTTCTCGTCTTCCAGATTTTCTTCCATTCCTCATTCGATAATGAAAGCTCTTACAAATCTCCAATCCACTTTTGATTTTCGTTTTGTTTTTGCAGTAATGACAAATACCGTGGTGAACGATGTCCAAACAGCATCGATTATGGTCGATGCGATTGACGACAGTTACGTGCCAATGGAGACGAGCGAGACCGGTCACGGTGACGGAATCGTCGGAAATTTGCACGAGGCAGCTCAGGATGAAATTAACGAGGCTCTCGTAGCTGCCAACGGCATCGACAACGAATCCTACAGCATGAGCATGGAAGTTTCGTGTCGGGAGAATAACAGCGAAATTTTCAACGAACCCGGCACGAGTTCTCTCGTCACGAACAACGGAATCTCGGATGATATCGTAACTTCGGATTTACCGCTTGACGCACCGATGTGCCCGAGCTCGGAAAACGATTCGACTGACGCGAGTGTCGTAATTTGCGAAAATCCCGCTGCACCAATGGAGAATCTCGACGGGGCGGAAAATATTTGCGAATCCGTAATGGAGAATGAAAATTGTCGTGATACGATGAGCAACGAGATCGTCCCTCGTGCCACGAGATCCAACGACACGAGCCAGATACGAGAAGTCCCGAATTTCGTTGCGAACGTACGTAACGAGACGGTCGAATGGTCGGGTCCTGTAGTTGCGTCGAAAGGCAACGAGAATTGGAAAACTTTTGCTCGCGCGACAGTCGCGAAAGAAAAAATTGGCTTGACCAATGCCGTGCCGATCACCGGAACCGTTGTTTGTCCGAATACCGTGAAAAGAGCCGGACCATACGTTCTCGGACCTCTCATTGGTACATCACCGGTCAAGAGCATCGTACAGTGCTTGGCGAGACAGGAAAATACCGACAAATATTATACGATCAAAATTTTAACGCTCCGAGATGACAACGAGTACGAGACACAGGACGATAGACAGGGAAAAATGTTGCTACATGCTGAATACTCGTTGCTCAGCTTGCTGCAGAATCAGGACGGTGTTGTGCATCATCATGGATTTTTTAAAGCAAGTTTTACGGCGTTTTTATTCTTCTTTTGAGCCTCGAGATCGGGCTGCTCGTTATCCGATGTTAAGAAATTAATCAAAAATAGACCATTGGGTCCTTCCGATCCCTGAGATTATTTTACGAATTTTCGTGCGAGACTCGTTATTTGTTTCACCTCTTAAGGTTTCAAAATGTGAGCCTAGAGATCGGGCTGCTCGTTATTCGATGTTAAGAAATTAATCAAAAATAGACCATTGGGTCCTTCCGATCCCTGAGATTATTTTATAATTTTTCGTGCCATACTAGCGATTTGTTTCACCTCTTAATGGTGAAAAGTGTAAAGCTCACTACACGTATTCTCGTTATCAAGCAAATAAATTTAAAAAAACTAATAAATTATAAAGCAAATAAATGAAACAAATATGGCTGTGGAATTTTTTGTCTCTAAGCATATTTAACGATTTTGAATACAGCACTCACGCTTTGTTTCACCTCTTAAGGTGTCAAAATGTGAGCCTCGAGATCGGGCTGCTCGTTATCCGATGTTAAGAAACGAAACAAAAATAGCCATCGGGTCCTTCCGATCCCGAAGATTATTTTATAAATTTTCGTGCGATACTCTCGTTATTCGTGTAGTTATTCCTTTGTACGTAACTTTTGATTAAATTTCAGGACTGCGCACTCGAGGAGAAGAGTCTTCCCTCGGGTACAATTTACACGGGAAAAACCAAGCGTCGTCTCTGTCTTGTGCTCGATTGTCTCACCTCGCATGATTTTAATCCGCGCAACGACGAATTGCTGAATCTCCAGCATCACGTTATAAGAGAGAAAAAATTGTCGGAAAAGGAGAGTCTCCTGATATTCACGGATACCGTGAGAATAGTCGCTTGTTTGCACAAGAGAAACGTCGTTCACAGGGATCTCAAGCTAGGGAACTTGGTGTTGAATCGTAAAAATCGAAAAGTGAGTCGTCCCGATTTATTTTTCAATCAGCCCGAGAGGATATTTGAAATTACCTAGCTGCATAGAACCATGCAAAAAAAAATGCATGGGGATATCTGATTTTTTTCTATTCGCCAATTTTTCGTATGAGGACCAATTATGCAATTCGTATTTCAGTCAAAAATATTCAATATTCGTTCCACTTTTTTTTTTTTTAATATAGACCGTTGCATTGCATTTTTTTTTTAACTATACGATCGGTGAAATTTTCAAAATTTGTCTCACGCAATTTATTTTATGAAATCCTTGCTTTATTCGCGTATTTTTTTTTTTTTTTTTTTAATAAAGCTTTATAAATTTGAATTATAATTTTTTTGTTTTGTTTCAGGTCACAATAACAAATTTCTGTCTGGGAAAGCATTTAGCTAGCGAGAACGATTTATTGAAGGATCAGCGTGGTTCGCCGGCTTACATCTCACCGGATGTACTTTGCGGCAAGCCGTATCTTGGCAAACCTTCGGATATGTGGGCATTGGGTGTCGTATTGTTTACAATGCTGTATGGACAATTTCCATTCTACGACAGCAGCCCGACCCAACTTTTTAATAAAATTAAAGCAGCCAATTATCACATACCAAAGTAAGCTTATCGAGTTATCTCTCGGATTATTTTTTTCCTTTTTTTTTCACGAGAAATCACGAAAAACGTCAACAATTTATGAATTTTTTTTTCAGCGACGGCAGAGTTTCCGATGGAACGACGAATCTCATAAGAAATCTTTTGGTTTTGCAACCGAGTCGTCGTTTAACGGCCGTCGAGGTGCTCGATTCGTTGTCATCGATAATCGCCACGTTCAAGGTGCCAACGGTGATTGGCGAGGAGGAACAGGTAGTACCGGATATAAGTACCATCGGGGAAGAAATTTGCGAGAAAAAAGTTGAAACAAACGAGACCGGCGCACGACCAAAGCCTCTCTCCGATTTCTACAAACAAGTTATACTGCAGGTGAGTTTTGAAAAATTGGAAAAACAAAAGAAAAATGAATTACACCGTAGTACTGTGCGTTTTGCTGATTGAGGGCATGATGTCAATTTTATTTTTCGAATAAAACTTTCTTTTCTTTGTTTCGACTTTCACCTCTTTCGTTTTGCGTCAATGGATAAAAAAAAAATATATATCTTCGTACCGTAGAATTGCAGAGGCATTTTTTCCATTAACCATTCAACGAATGAATTCAAAGTAAATCAAGTTTCCGGTTCGATGATATTGAATGATACGTTTTTTTTCTTCTTCTCAGGAACAAATGAAAAAAATGCTGAATCAACAGCCAAGTCCATTGTTAGCGAGGCCCAGGCCATACGGTCAAATTCCCGTGCATCGAGTCGACGCTGAACCGAGAAATCTCACGGCCGCTGAATTGGAGCGTTTCAAGCATCTCATACCTCGCGACGCCACGAGGCAACACGTGCAAAATCCCACGAGACGCGACAATATATCACTTCGAGTACGCGGAAATCAGCGATACAGAGCAGCACCCGTGAATCAGGCACAAGCGACAATGAGAACGAGTTCAAACTCGGCAATTGCATCATTGATGACGCAAAATTCTTCAAACGTTTCCGCCGCATCGGACAACGATAGTTCTGCCAATAACGTGAGATCGCAAAATATTTTATCCGCCGTCGATGCGAGCGGAACAACGAGCCAATCGTCGCTGGACAATATTTCCAATGCTCGTCGCGAATTTACGTCCGGTGGTGGTTCGAGAACTCGCAACGCCGCCTCGACGAGCGAAAATTTTGGTATTCACGATGAACCGGAATTGATCGATACCGCCGATTCATTCGGCAGCAGTCCACCGGTGTTATACGAAGGTATCGACGATCCGGCGTTCGATGGCAGAGCAGCATTGAATCGTTTGTACGCGGGAATGCTACTGACGCGCGATGCCAATTCCGCTTCGACGATTTCTGCGAATAATGTTTCAGCTTCCGGAATGGCGACGCAACGGAATTCAGGTATGCTTATTCTCACGACAGACCTGAAATAGATAGATAGATAGATAGAAGTTTTATTTGCACAACCTTTTTTGGCTTTTTAACAAACGTTTTACATTTTACATTCATTCATACAACAGTTCTTACATTTATCTTTCCACTTTCTGTTATTTATTTGATAACATTATTTTCCTTCTCACATATCTTTTCCATTTCTCTAAAATAATTACACAACTCCACATCTATTTCACCTTTCAATATCTCGATTAACTTGTCTCTATTTTTTCCTTCTTCATCTTCTTCCAACCATTTGTCTCCATACTCCCTTGCCCGATCACTCAACCCTCTTCTTCCTTCCTTGCACACTAAAAAGTGCTCTATCTTTTCCTCTTCCCCTTTGCATATTCTACATTCCCATTCTGTCTCTCCTTTTTTTTCCAGCTCGTCCCACATTTCCACATCTCAACCTGGCCCACATTTCCTTGTCCTTTCCTTTTATATTTTCCGCACTCCAATACTTCCAAAGGCTTGTCTACATTTTCCACTAATCTTTTATAATATTCATTATACGTCGACCTCCGTCTCAGTTCCTCCTCCTTTGCCATTATATTGTTTTTCAGATTTGTCAGCCCTTCTTTCGCCTTTTCGTCTATCGCTTCTTCTTCTCTTCCTTCTCTTATCATGTCTACCAGCACCTCTATTTCCATCTCTTTTAAGGTCCTTGCCATGTCTCTTCCCCATTTTGACGGGTTGCCGTTTCTTATTCCTCTCAGCTCCTCGAATGAACAGATTCTCGGCCATCTTTCCTCTTTCATTCTTAGCACTTGTCCGACGTACCTCGGTGCTCTTTCTCTTATCCGGTGTTCAAAAGTTGCCACCCCCCAACTCTCTTCTCCAGATATATCTCGGGGTTCTCCTGTCCACCCCTAGGGCCATCTTGCAGAATCTGCTCTGTATCGTTTCGAATTTCTCGCATCTCCCAAATCCCCATATTTCCACCCCATAAAGTACCCCCGAACTTACCATTGACTCCAGCAAATTGAGTCTCTCCTCCATTACGTCTCTGCCTGCTCGCTTCCAAATTCCCCACACCGCATTTGCTGCTTTTTGCGCTCTTCCCACCATTTTTCTCGCGTGTTCCCCTATCGCATTCTTCGTGGTCGGACCTGAAATATTTAATTTGGGTTCAATCGAAATATCTAGCCATTGCAGAATTGCCAGTGGGTAGTCGTATTTTTTTTTATCAGGGCATCGAATTGACGCGCGAATACGATGCCATTGGACAAGCACACGCGCATACTCAGAAAAAGCTCAGACTCTTAGCCAAAACAGGCTTGGATTTAAAAAAATTCATGAGGATATCGGATTTTTTTATTTCAATAGTCAAAATTGAAGATACCAAAAGATACGTTTAATTTTTCATAATAGCGAACCTGGTAGGCAATTTGTCCTAAAAATATTGAAAATTTGAGAGAATGTTCCATTTTTCAGTAAAAAAAAAAGTCTAAAGTTAAAAAAGCCACCTCCACGACAAAGTCTCGCAATTTCATGGCTTTTCAAGTTTTATAAAGGTCATTTTTTTAAAGTTTTATTGTTTTCTATTAAAATATTTAGGTTCATAAAAAAAAATTGATGGAGAAACATTGTGGTTATCAATAATCTCGATAGCTTGAAATATCCACGAGTCCATTTAACCTTTTCATTCAAACAGAAATGTATTATGTCCCAGCTGCGATCAACGATTCGTCGCGCTTACCGGAAAGCTCGCTGTCCGCCGGAAGCGCGGGGCGAATAAGCGTCGATAACGCGGATGGAAACTCGGCAGCGTCGACGGAACGTCGAGAAGCGCGAAATTCCTCGCAGCGCATAAGATTCGTCGATCCGCTGGCAGCTCATAGCGGCACGGAAGCCCTCGATCCTTACGATTCCTTGAGAATGTCATTGGCGATACGTGGCGCGTGTCTGCTGTCACGAGCGATCAATAGAACATCGTCCGAAACGAGCAGCAGCAGCAGATCCATCGTATCGTCGACCGAGACCAACAGATCCGTGCCCGATCTTGAATTGCAGAATCGACGAAATCGTTTCAAGGAAGCGATTCTCAATCGTTTGACAACCCGAATTGACAATATCGAGCGCGAGATGAGCGTCAGAGGTCGTTTGTCGAGATTGGCATCGTCCTCGGTGCCGCGTGGCAGCAACGAACGTTCCTCCTCGTCGTCGCGATCACGACGACAAACGTTGATTTCGCAAAATCGTTATTCGCCCTATATCCCGAATCTTCGTTATTTCGGAGCCAGCAGAGGTGCCGCGAGTCTCGTCGATACTCGCAATGGAATTTCCACGGACACGAGTAGCCCCGGACTCGCGGAATCGGGCATGAATGTTTCAGCGACCGCTGGAACAGCGAATCGATCGGACGTAATCGCTGAATCGTCATCTTTGCGCGCTCGTAGCGAGTCCGATGTATCGGGAGGAAATATTGCCGATTTGCTGCAAGTTCCTGAACGCTTGAGATTGTTGCACGAAGCGACAGTGTCGAATGAGACGATTGGCCCTCGAGCCAGCGATCGGAGAATCATCGGTTCGAGAAACGACGATCGGGATGGATCGATCTCGCGCGAACAGCCGCGATCCGCGTCTACGATGGATTTATCCGGGCCAAACGTTTCAGCGACCGCTGGAACAGCGAATCGATCGGGCGGCATTGTTGAATCGTCAACTTTGCGCGCGCGCAGCGAGTCCGATATGCGAGGAGGAAATATTGCCGACTTGCTTCGAGTTGCCGAACGCTTGAGATTGTTGCACGAGGCGACGGTGTCGAACGAGACGATTTCCGCTCAGGCCAGAGATCGTCGAATCGTCGGTTCGAGAAACGACGAACGCGACAGATCGATCTCACGTTTGCGAGATAACTCGAGAAATTCTTCGTTGCGAAGCTCCAGAAGATAATAACAATTTTACGACGATATATATGAAGCTACATCGCGAAGATAAGTTCATATCCCTTTGTTTTATCCTCTTGTTGAGAGCAATGATGATTCTGGCTGTTCATCGATTCGCTTCGTCAAACTGAATTTATTTATGGTCCCATTGATTGACTGTTGTAAAAGGATATATGATATATACGCACCTAGGATTTGATAAATAAACGAAACGATTTTCGATCCTTGGGGGAGAAAAATTTTTTTTTCCCAGGTCTCGATTCCGTAAAAATTTATATATTCGATCGCCATTGGATTTACTTATCGCTAGCCCACAATAATGAATAGAAAGAGGAAAAAATAAAAAAAATGCGTGAACTAAAAGGCAAGGAAGTCCTATGGACCTAGTCTGAGTAAAGAAAAAAATTGATTTTTAAATATTTTTTTCCTTGGAGCAAATCCTATGCAGGCTTGGCCCAGGATCGAGGGATTTTAAAAAAATCCTTTTTCCACGTCTTCATTCCGTAGGTTTTGGATCACAAATGGGATCCGCCAATTGCCACCTCAAAGTAAGGGAACGAATTTTTTTTTTTTTTTTCAACAATTCTTTTCCTTGGCTTTTAATTAACGTTAGATCTGTTATATTCGATAGCGATAGCAACGAATCTCGTTGCCGATGCCTCGTACGTCATGTGAATATTTATTAAAAATACAAAAAAAGTTAATGTCTCTCGGCCAACTTCACGGAGGTGAGAAACGAGAAAATATATTGCGCGAGGTGAATTTTCGTTAAGTTGGTTGCCTGCTTTTTTTTTTTACAACAGAGCTGAAGTGCTGCAGAGCGCGTGTGCACTGCGCTCCGGTTTTAGAACAATTATTGTTCTGTTTATTATTGTCGATGATTTGTTAATTTTTGTTATTCAACAATGTTAACGACAAAAACTTTCTATCGAAAGACCAAGAGTGGAAATATATTCAAGGTACGAGGTTTCATTTTTCATCCAACGAACTCTGCGGACGAAATTTTTAGTTTTTTTTGCTAGGTTATACATGAGATTTCGTGATTTATCGCAGATTGTGAGAGAACATTATCTCAGAGATGATATATGGTGCGGTTCTGAAGTCTGCGAAAAGTGTTCGCCCAGAAGAAATGACGTTATCCTTGCGGAGGAAAATCCTGGAGCTGAAAGTAATCTTTTTCCATATCGGCACTACTTGCTTCTCGATACCAATGTAGTTTTGGACCAGGCGAGTGATCTTTACGAATTTATTGTATTGAAAAATTATCCTGAATCATGATTATCGACATAACGTATTTATTTTATATATGTATCGTAATAATATTTAAAAAAAAATACCTTTTACAAAGTTTAAATGACTATTGTGCAATATAAAATAAGAAAACAATGTCTCATGCACAGATGCAATGAAATATAAATGGAAAGTCATTTGAATGGTTTAAAAAAATTAATAAACATTGAGTTGTACGAGTAAAACAATTTTTCCAAGTTTCAAATCCATTGCGCTGTAAATTACAGAATATTCTCTTTTTTTTTTTCTTCATTTGCCCTTTACACCGATGTATCGCCTAATTTCAGAATATAAATTCCAGATTTTTTAAAATTAAGGTTTAGAAGCAAATCACGTCTTATGAAAAAAATTTGATATTTACGCAGTGTGCAGTCAAAAATTTGAACTATGTCTGTAAAATTTCAAGTCAGTTTGGCGCTTATTTATGGAGAAAAAAAAATCACAAAGTTGGGTACTTTTGAGGCCCGACTTACGTAGCATCTAACGGACAGAGCCATGCGTGATCTCAATAAACTCGCGATAATATCTGATCGTGTCATTGAACTTTTGTTGAAAAATTAACCAAGTACATTCTCTGAAATATTCCGCGTCGATCAATACCAAAATCGTTAGCCTTCGGAGAATTTCCTCGAAGATATTGTAACATATGTATCAAAAATCGCTTCAAAATTCACTCCGAGCGGGTGAGTGACCGACAGCGCTCAATGTACAAGCATAGGAAATTCTCCCCCCACTCTGATCCATCCCCACCCGACTTCTGAACAACCTTAAATTCCAACATTGATAGACAAATCGAATAAATGTTTATGCATTCGAAACAGTCGGAAAACGCAATTCAACGGTTGAATTTTTGAGTTAACGAACCTATCGTCGGTCAATCAATAAGTCCTCAAGTTTTTTTTTTTTTTAACTTCGCTATAGATACACATTTTGGAGGAAGACCTTCTGAGCAATGTAATTATACCGCAAACAGTACTGGAGGAAGTGCGTCACAGGAGTTCAAATGCTTACAAAAAACTGAAAGACATTTTATCCAATCCAAGGAGAAAATTTTATATATTTGTCAACGAGCATCACAGGTCAATTGAATTCTTATTTTTTTACATTCGAATTTTTCGTTCTCGATTGTTCAATTCGTCAAGTTACGAATTAACGATCAATAATTCACGAGTGATTTATTAATTTTTATTGGAAAAAAAACGAGAAGAAAAAATAACTTGAAAAGAATTCCAAAATAATTACGAGTTTAATTAATTAGGAGTTTCGTTAAATTTTTTTTTTTTTTTTTCCTCGCAGAGAGACCTACGTTGAGCGTGTACCCGGCGAGACCATCAATGACCGTAACGATAGGGCAATTCGCGTTGCCACCGATTGGTACAACAAACATTTGGCCGCGGCTACCGAGAATCCGATAAAAGTCATATTGTTGACCGACGACGCGAACAACAAAGCAAAATGCACGGCGGATGGGATTCCCGTTGCCACTAGTCAGTACAATATTAAAAAAAAAAAAAAAATTTATCGTTGAAATAAAAAAAACTAGAAATGAAAGGTGTGATCCAAGATTCGTTTGCCCTGCAGTGGAAGAATACATCGGATCTCTGGAGAATTCGGGATTTCTGTTGGACAAATTGTGCAAGCGCAGTTACGCGCTCGAGGGCGGTTCGCGAGAGCCATTGTTTCCGTGCCATCTGACACCCACGGAATTGCACGATGGCATAAAAAACGGAAGATTACTACAGGGCAGTTTTCTCGCATCGCGGGAAAATTTCCTCGAGGGTAGCGTGAACGTCGAGGGAATGGAAAAATTCGTGAGTTTCATTGTTATTTTCCAAAATTCCAACTTTTTTTATTTTTTTTCCGTCGGCGAATCAAATATTTTCAAAACTTATCCTCAACCATAGCGCCGCAACGCGAAATTGAAATAATACAAAAACAAACGACCCTCCCGCTGAAGAACTACGTAAAAAAAAAAAAACTAACAAATAAAAATGCAACGAACTAAACGATAAAAAAATTAATTCACGAGTAATGATAAATTTACTTATTCAAATACGAGAAATTAATAAACAAGAAACGAGTAAATACGGAAATTTAATGGCAATTTTGTTTTTCTTTTTTTTTTTCGTCTCGTAATTCTGCGAATTGTAAAAAAAAATTTCAGATACTGGTGCAGGGTCGAGCGGGTCTTAATCGCGCGGTCGACGGTGACGTGGTTGCCCTGGAATTGTTGCCGGAGGAACAGTGGTCGGTGCCGAGCGATCTGGTATTGCAGGACGAGGCGGATGAGGATCCGGGCGACGTGCTCGACGATGAAAATGATTTGATTGTGCAAAAGCCAGCCAAGAAAATTGATCGTACGCCAACGGGCAAAATAGTTGGCATCATAAGACGAAAATGGCGTCAATATTGCGGTATACTGCAGGCGAATCCGATCAGAGGGGTAAGCTTGAAAAAAAAAAAAAAAAAAAAAAATAACAATCATGACGCGTAGTAAGCTTTAAAAAGAAAACTAATTTTCACGCGTAGTAAGCTTGTGAAAAGAAAAGAAAAAAAAGAAAAAGAAAAAACAGCAGTGATGAGAACTTAGTAGCGCGAACACGACTCACGGATGGAGTTGACCGTTACGATTGGTTTGAGAAAAATCGAAATTTCGATCTTTCAGAATGTCCGACATCTTTTCGTGCCGGCCGAGCGTAAAATACCGAAGGTACGAGTCGAAACGAGACAGGCGGAGACCCTGGCTACCCAGAGAATAATCGTTGCCATTGATTCTTGGCCTCGAAATTCGCGATATCCTCTCGGACATTTCGTGCGCGCCCTCGGCAATGTTGGCGACAAAGCAACGGAAAATGAGGTACTTCTGCTGGAGCACGATGTTCCGCACAGCCGTTTCTCCGACGCCGTTCTCAGTTTTCTTCCCAAGCTTCCATGGATCATCACGGAAACGGTGAGAGCTCGGGCGTTTTTTTGTTTTTAATTTTAATTTTTTTTTTATTTTTACAATCAAGCGGAGCTCGACGAGCCAACGAGAGAATTGTATTCGATATTTTTATCGTCTCTCGCGATGCGTTCCTCAGCGTGGCAATCGTCACTTCGAGCTCTCGAATCATCGAACAAAGCCTGAATAGAAAATTATCATTTTTTCCCCTTATTCTCAATTTAAATTTGCCTCACTCGCGCGAAAAAAAGCCCCCGGACGGGAAGCGGTGCTGGTTACTTTGAAAAAAAAAAAGAAGAAAAAAAAAACTTCGTTTATTCGTTCTACAATTTATTATTAACCGCGTTGAACAAACACGTATTTATTTATTTTTCATTTAATATTCCTTTCGTTTATTTTTTTTTTTTTTCATACTCAAATTTCATTGCAACGTCGCTTCGGGGACTCGGATTTATTTATAATTAAAATTTTTGCATCCTCATTAATCTATATGCAGTGCGAAAAATCATCGCTAACTTGCAGAACATTTCGCATCTCCTCCCGCAAACTTGCCGCTAATAATTCGTCCCTCAGTGTCATATTGTCGTTGTTGACGCTTGACGATGATAAAACTTCCCGACGAAAATGTCCATCGAGACTGACGACGATATTTTCCGGAAGATTTTCGCTCGTTAGAGCTGGAATTTCCAGCAGATCATCTATGTCCTGAAGCAGACTGTACTGACTGTCAAAGTCCTCTTCGATTTCGAGCCTAAGAGTTTCAGTATATCGTCAATTTTATTTATATTTTATTATATATATATATATATATATATATATTATATAATATATATATATAAATATTTATTATATAATATATATATATATATATATTTATTATATAATATATATATAAATATTTATTATTATATAAAATATTTATATTTTAAACAAAAAAAAAAAAAATTACTCTCTTTGATGATTGAAAATTTACCGGTTTTATATTACAATTATGCGAGAATTACCTTCTGCGTCTTTGCGTCGACAAACTTTGAGCATTGTTTCTCGCGGCCAGACTCGGCGGAGGTGGCAACGGAGGCGGCAGAGGAATTCTCGATTTTCGTTGATTCGAATTTTCATTTATCGGGGGACAAAGAGGCAAAAATGGCAAAGGAATAATTGACTTTCCTTGATCATTTTTCTCATTCCTATTGACGATTATCGATGTGTACGTCCTGAGATGTCCCAATTTTCTCGTTACCAATGTATCCAAATTTTCCAACGCCAGTTGCTTGCACTTTAACGTTAAAGAGACAAAATCTTCTCGTCGCTCTGAGGTTTGTTCGGAAATTTTTCGAAAAAAAAAAAACAAAAATCGACATTTTCAGCATCCATAACGTACCTTTACGTCCGTCAGCAGACTCCTCAAAATTTCCGGCTTGTGCGTCATTTTGGCATTCTCCCATCGCGTGTACAAAGCCTTGTCATACAGAGCCACGACTTTTTCCATTTCTCGAAATTCTGTGAAAATGAAAAAGAATCAAATTTTTGTTGCCATTTTTCTATGGGAATCGATTCTTCTCTTTTTTTTTTTTTAATCTCACCATCCTCTCGTATTTTGTTCAGGGCTTTTTTTATCGCTATTTTTTCCTTCTTCACGTAGTTATGTTGAACCTTTTGCTTGTTTATATTCGTCAGAGCTGAATTTATCTCCCTCAGTAGACTTTCCAGCTCGAGGACATCGTTGTCAAAACGATTCCTCACGATCCTGAATATAATCGATGATATTTTTTATTTTTTTTTAAATAAATAACGTAGCTGGTTTAATCGATTCGTTAGGAAAGTACTATTATTTTTGTAAAATAAAATTTTTTTGAAAATTTCAATGTCGATGGTTGTGAAACCTACATTGGATGGTCGTAAATCAGAAATTGTAAATCTTGAACGTTACGAATGTATTTTATAAATTTTTCCAACTGATCGCAAAATGCGGGAAGATTCTGCAAAGATATTTTTTTATTATCACTATCCATTTTTGTTAGATCGTGAATTTCATGACTATCAGGATCCGCCAATTTCGTATCGCTCGAGCTGCTCTTGTCGGGAAGTTCTACTTGATTGCCATTCGTCGTACGCTGTAAATTTTTATCCTTCATCCATGTATTTTTTTTTTTTTCTCACACACTGCATTAATTTATTGATATTTCATCGTTAATATTGAATATTACGTAAAATAATATTTAATATTATGATTGCAAAATTCAATAATTCGTTGATAATCGAATATTAATCAAATTAAACTTTCAAAATAACCTGTGAACCGCGTTTTGCCATTCTGAATCTCGATATTACGCGATCAATGATTTTTTTATCACTTTTGCCGAAACTTTTATGCATAACGCAGAGAGGTCCGCATGAGTTTTTCAAATTTTTTTTTTTTTTTTTTTTTTCGTGATACAAGAAAAATTTGTATTAAAGGTTTTTGGATGGGGGGAAAAAAAATTTGACATAAATTCTATAAAGATGTTTTGACATATTGGGCGGTAAAAAAAAAAAAAAAAAAAAATAAACGAGACACGATATGTTTCGAGGAATTGCTGGGAATTTGATCGTTAATTTTGTTGGCGATTGTCAATTTAAAAAAAAAAAAAAAAAAGAAGACACAAATTTTGATCCATTATCGCGAATTTCATGTATTTTTTTATATTTTATAACAGGACATAGCTCAACGAGAGGATTTACGACATTTGGACGTATGCTCGGTGGATCCACCTGGCTGCACCGATATTGACGATGCCCTGCACTGTCGCAGTTTGGGAAATGGTAATTTAGAGATAGGAGTACATATCGCCGATGTGTCGCATTTCATAAGGCCTGGTACGGCGATCGATCAGGAGGCAGCATTACGAGCAACGACGGTTTATCTCGTCGACAAGAGAATAGACATGGTGCCAGGTAAATAAAAATTTTCAACAATAAATATTAATTAATTGAATTTCATTTGTAGTATGGCAAAAATTTAATATTCAATATTATATTGAATACTTTTTTTTTTTTTATTAAAATATTATTTGGCTAATAATGATAAAAAAATTGAAAAAAAATTAAATTTACGTTCACGAAAATCGTATCATCGTCGTACAGTGGGCTAAACAGCAAAATTACCTTTACGGTACTTTATGAGTCCAATTGATCACGAAAAACAAACAAAAAAAAAAAAAAAACAAAATTCGTCAGGACACCTCAGATGCGAGTTTCAATTTTATCAACTTTTTTTTTTTCCCAACAATAATTTTAGAACTACTGAGCTCCAATCTTTGTTCCCTTCGCGGGGACGAGGAGAGATTCGCATTCTCTTGTATATGGGAGATGGATCACGATGCGAATATCATAGGGACGAAATTTTTCAAATCGATCATACGTTCCCGTCGGGCTATGACCTACGAGGAGGCACAGCTCAAGATCGACGATAACTCGCAGCAGGACGCAATCGCCTTGTCCCTACGCGGACTCAATGATCTTGCGAAAAAAATGAAAAAGAAACGTTTGGACAATGGGTAAGTCGTTGGGCCGGATCATTGACGATTGTTTTTCAACTTTGCAGTGTTAAAAAAAAAAACCAAAACACTGCACACCCCATTTTTTATGGTATCAACTATTTTTTTTTTTTTTAATTATACTTTGTTTTTTTCCTCGAATTATCGAATTGAAAATTTGTCTCATCGGCAGTGCTCTTGTTCTGGCATCGCCGGAAATACGATTTCAAGTTGACAGCGAGACTCACGATCCGATCGAGGTCGAGGCGAAGAAAATGCGCGATACTAATTCAATGGTCGAGGAATTTATGTTGCTCGCTAATGTCTCGGTCGCGGAGAAGATCGTTCAAGAGTTTCCGGAATGCGCGATGCTGCGAAGACATCCCGAACCACCCCAGAATAATTTCGATCCGCTGATCAAGGCCGGCAAGCATCAGGTTTGTTTAAACTTTTTTTTTTTCATTCACAATATCGTTACTCGATTTTCTTAAAATTACCGATCGAGGGTACAATTTTTGTTCTTGCCAACGATACTGCACCCGAAATCTCGGGGGAAAATAAGAATGAAGATGGATTTTTTTTTTTTTTTTTTTTCAGGGTTTCGATATAAAAACGAGCACAGGCAGAGAATTGGCAAAGTCACTGGAAGAGGCCCACAAAGCCGACAATCCATTCTTCAATACGATGTTGAAAATTTTGGCAACTCGTTGCATGATGCAGGCCGTATATTTCGTTTCGGGAATGCTACAACCCGCGGAATTCTTTCATTATGGTCTGGCATGTCCGATTTATACTCACTTTACCTCACCGATCAGAAGGTAAACCAAACGATCGATAATTTTTTTTTTTTTTCAATAAACCATAGAATTTTTCTTTCATAAACATTTACATTGCGTTAAAAAAATATATTTTCACACCACAAGGAGAGAAAGCTTGAAATTAAAAGAAAAAAACCGGTTTTAAGGTCTCATGGATTATGTATAAATTATATTTTAGCAAATTCGAGGCTCAAATAACAAACAAACAAATAGACATTAACGTCAATATTTTTGAAAGAGATGGATAAAAAGCGCTGAATTAAACTCGAAGCAATACTTTGAGTTAATATATAAATTATGTATTAACAATAATATTTATATTGAATCATCGTATTAAAAGTCAGTTAATCTAGTTTTAATATAAATTTAAATTATATTATGTGAATATTATTTAATATTTATATATGTATATATATTAGGGTGTTTCAAAAAAAAAAATTTGATTTTTCATGCTCCCACCCCTCAAAGCTTGAGTTTTGGTGGAAAAAAACAGCTCTGTAGCTTAAGCGGAAGCCACCGCTTATTGGGCGTTTCTAATTAGAACAGCCAATTAACGTCTATGACGAACTTTTTGGAAGGAAAAATTTGAGACCATGGGGATTTTATTTCAAATAAAAAGAACCTTCAATGATTTAAAAGTTGTAAACGATATTGCTCAACGGCAAGTAGCTTTGTGCGCGGAATTTAATTCATTATTAACTAAGTATAGAGTTCAAGCGCAATATATACTTTTAGTCGCTGAGTTCCACCGAAAGACGTATGCCACGTGTAAAAAGGCATCGTTGACATCAATCTTTACCGAAAATAAATAAATTAATGAAATTTCGCGTTTTTTTTTTTTTGCATAAAGTCATAGCGGAAAAATTGTTAAAGGTGAATAAATTTACTTATATACTATCTTCCCTGAGACTCATGATTTCCAATTTCAGTAAGAGAATAAACAACCATGGAGTACGTATTTGAGTAGAAAAAAAAAAAGTAATCGCGAAAAAAAAAATATTTCACCAGATACGAATCGTTTATGACAATTAATAAACAATTTTAAATCGCAAAATTATTGTTATGAATAAGAACAATCTAAATTTTTATTTAGAACACGATGGTGTCAGACAAAGCTGTTCAGCTTGAAATTGTTTAGAACTTTTTATAAAAAATTAGAAATTAGGAACAAACAAAAGTTTATTTAATAAAATTTTTTTTCTTAATTCGAAATACAATCCTCATGGTCTCAAATATTTCCTTTTAAAAAGTTCGACATAGACGTTAATTGGCTGTTATAATTAGAAACGTCCAATGAGCGGCGGCTTCCAATTAAGCTACATAGCTAGAGTTTCTATCAAAACTCCCTAATATATACATATATATATATATATAAATAATTTATATCAAATATATCAATAAAATTGATATTTATTAAATATTAAAATTTAAGTAATTATTTATTTATAATAAAATAATTTTACAGATACGCCGATATAATTGTTCATCGTCTACTGGCGGTTTGCATCGGTGCTGATGCAACATATCCGGATTTGTTGGATAAAAAAAAGAGTCATGCTCTCTGTCATAATCTCAATTATCGGAATCGAATGGCTCAGTACGCCGGACGTGCGTCAGTCGCGTTGAACACTCACGTACGTTTTTTCCGAGGGTTTCCCCCCCCCCCCCCCCCTCCCCCGTTAATGCACCGTTATTTTTAGATACGAGCAAAATTTTATCGCGAAACGATCATTGCAATTTGTTTGAGCGAGCATTTTTTTTTTTCGGTTCAAGGATTTTATCATTCAAAAGAATTTTGTTTTTTTTTCCCCACAGATGTTCTTTCGCGAAAAGGTGGAGGATGAATCAGGTTACATTCTGTTTGTGCGCAAAAACGCGCTACAGATTTTGATACCGAAGTACGGACTGGAGGGAACTCTCTATCTGAGCAAAAAGAGCGAAGTTGGCAAGGTAACGTTTGTCTACGACGAGGAGGAACATACGCAGACCTGCGGTGACGTGGTTTTTCGTTCTTTCGATCCTGTCGTCGTGCAATTGAGCCTCGACAGATCGAACGTTCAGCATGAAAAGCTCGTATTCAAGCTCGTCAAACCGGAGGTAAAATTTTTTCTCCATTATCATTGTAATTTTATAAATTAAACGAAATATCATTTTTTTTAAAAATTAATCACCGAGGCATCAAGGAATTTAGGCTCCAAGCAGGTTATCCTTATCCATTTATCTCAGGAATAAGTTACAAATTTAGTGCGTCTTTTTGAAAAGCATGAAACTAAACGATACTTTGAAACTCCTTTGAGCCTACGATTGTTGGAATTTTCGAACAAAATTTTTGAATGATACGCTTGCCTCGGTGGCGGACGTGATATAGTGAAGTGTAATATGGAAAAATATGTAATTCGTATGAAACAGATTCCAGGCTTCAGTATTCCTGGTCCGGAAAAAATGAGCGTAGAAATTTCGAAAAGAAAACTCGACGAGAGGGATGAAGAAGCGCCGGTGGAAGTATCAAAAAGAAAAGTCAAAGACAAGGACGAAGAAACGACGGTGGCGGCAACGCCGGGCAAGAAGAAAGGAAAAAAGAAGAAGAAGATGCGTTAAAGAAATTTTCAAACGGATGCAGCGCTTAAATATATATTTTATCAATTTTATTGTACCATAAACGAGAACATCAGCCTCGCTGATACAATAAAAAGGCTTTTTTCATCTTCCGAAGTTATTGTTGTTGTTGTTTTTTTTATCATTCAAATATCACCGGAAGAGGTAAGCGCGGGAAAATCACTTTGTTCGAACCATTCGAATGAAAATAATTGAACCGAGCGGTCTGACTCTTGTAAAAGGAAAATTTGCATCGTTCCCAAATGACAATTATACATCATTTTCTACCAGATTGAAACAATCGTTGCTCTTTAAATTTTGAATATTTTATTTAGTACCATCAGCGTCCGCGTGGGTGGCGCTTTACCTCTCTTGCAAGAAGCTCCAAAATGGCGGCTCAAGGTCTCAAAGACACCTGTTGTTTATTTGTTTACAAAGAAAAAACAAACCAGTTTTATTAAGCTCGAAACGAGTAAAGTATATAAATAATCGAACCGAGCGTCTGCCTCTTGTACAAGGAACATTTGAATCGTTCCCGAATGACACAATTATACATAATTTTCTATCAGATTGAAACAATCGTCGTTGCTCTTTAAATTTTGAATATTTTATTTAGTACCATCAGCGTCCGCGTGGGTGGCGCTTTACCTCTCTTGCAAGAAGCTCCAAAATGGCGGCTCAAGGTCTCAAAGACACCTGTTGTTTATTTGTTTACAAAGAAAAAAAAACCAGTTTTATTAAGCTCGAAACGAGTAAAGTATATAAATAATCGAACCGAGCGTCTGCCTCTTGTACAAGGAACATTTGAATCGTTCCCGAATGACACAATTATACATCATTTTTTTATCAGATTGAAACAATCGCCGTTGCTCTTTAAATTCTGAATATTTTATTTAGTACCATTAGCGTCCGCGTGGGTGGCGCTTTACCTCTTGCAAGAAGCTCCAAAATGGCGGCTCAAGGTCTCGAAAACACCTGCTGTTTATTTGTTTACAAAGAAAAAAATAACAAACGAGTTTTATTAAGCTCGAAATGAGTAAAGCGGATATTCGAAGAAATATCATCGGACCGTATTCCAGATAACCGCGAACAGCAGCATATGGATGGCGTTATAGGAGAATCAGATTAGCATTTCGATCATGTGCCGGTAAGATTTGACCTAACCAAGTTGGATGCCCAAAAATCAATTTTTCACGCATCAAGAATACGGAAGAAGATCGAAAACTTTTGATAAATATAAATAAATCGTTACAATATTATGTATTATGGTAAACATATGAAGAAGCAATAAAAAAAAACACAATCATTAACAGTGTAAATTTCGAGTGGCCATGACACCTTCTGACATTTAGCGCCGCGATTGTTAATTTTCGGTACCAACAATCGAACGCGGGCTTTTCAAATGCGATTGATACAAAGAAAGCGTTAGAAAGGGAGAGATTGTGCGTTCTGGTGGGGTAATACAAATTCTGTGTACCCTTCGCGTGTGCAACCACATGAAAAATGACGATTGCGCATCGCGGTCGGCGCAACTCCCCGTAAAAAGCCGGGGTCTTTTGCTCTCTTCGCCGCGATGTATCACCGCGTTCTCGCCTCCTGAATGCCCACCGTTCGGTCTTCTCAGTGTGTATTTAGCTCCCACGTTAAGCCGGTGGGTCTCTCTCTCTCTTTCTTTTTCTCTTGCTCTCTTTGCGTGGATGAGATCAACATCGTTGTGCAGTCGCACGGAATCGCAGCAACGCGCTCGCTCAGGACTTTTATCATTTCTCCCGAAAATATCGTTTTTTTCTTGTCTCCGTCGTTTCGACACATTCTTCAACGTGCTGCGCCTGCAATAGCCGGATTTAAGTCAGGGATTAATAATTCTCGTGTGTCATAAGATATATACGTGTGTATACATATACATATATATATTTATAACAGTGGTGAAAAGTGTTCTGGCCTGTTTTTAATCGTTCGTAGATTTGTTTTATTCCTTTCTTTTGGGAATTCAGTGCTCGGCTCCCGGCTTATATACATATATATCTATATAGATATAAATATATATTTATATAAACCATGAAAATGCGCGCTTTCGGATCACTTCGGATTGCCTCGATCATCGCGATACTATTTTTATCGCTCGGTAAGTCCAATATCCGGTATTAATCTTACATTTCATGTGACAAAATAAAAAAGAAATGGAAAATTATGGTTTCGATCTCGTTATCACGTGTTAAGCTCCCTTCATGATAATCTTTACCGATAGTTTCGGTAGGAACTTTTTATATATAGATAAATATATATGAATATATATATATATATTTTTTTTCGGGACTTTACGTTTATCGAACACTTGTGACTTTATTTGCCCGTTGGAATTCCATGCGATGTACGGATCGATAAAACACCAGTTGATAGGACGAAAATGCTAATTTGAGAGCGATCTTTCGTAATTATATGATCGAAGAGCGAAATATATGTATATGCGTTACTCCAAATGTCTGATAATTTATAAAGAAAATTCGATACGATGGAGATTCATGAGTTGGCTATTTTTTTTTTTAAACAATGAATCGATGGAATCGAGGTGAGCCGAAGAATATAGTCAGAGTCGAAGATGATTCGACAATTTTTCTTCGATAAATAAAAAATTCTTATAAAATTGCGAATCTTTCAATTTTTCCTTGAAACTTTCATTATTTTTTTTGTTTTCCTGTTATTTTTGTTAACCTCAATTCTGGCAACTCTTCGGATTCCTGTCAAGATAATTTTGCAAAAATTAAGTTTTTTTTTTTTACAAACAAATATTTCAAATTATCGATCATTTTTTTTTTATTTACATTGATCATCGGTTTTTATCGACAAATTTTTTTTTACCGCGAGCAAAAAATTTTTATAAATAAATGTAAAATTCGTTCGTGGTGAGGTTTTCATTTTTCTTTTCTTTTTCTTTTCTCGTTTTTTTTTTTTTTTTTTCGAGCCTAATCATACGGTCAATCCGACGAAAGTGGCGCTCCACGGTTTCTTCGGTCTGTAAAATTTTACGAAATAGCCCGAGATTTTTATGCTCGTGAAATAGAATTGAGACGGTATACACAGCGGTGGGTACGAAATACACGCGGAGATCGTTTAGCGATTTGGGCCGGTAGCCGCGTGAATGCTTACGAGAAAAACGAGATAAAAAGCGAAAGTAACACGAGAAAAGAAAGGGAGACGTCTATACATACATATATATATTCATGTATATATAGAGGAAGGAAGAGATCGCGGCCAGGTGAAGAGTTCAGGTAGAATTGTAGTCTTCCGGAGGTTAAAAAAAAAAAAAAAAGAGGCGCAGATGGTCGCCTCTCGGGAATATGAACAACTGGACACTCGGGTCAGCCACGAAATTCCAGGCACGTTCGATGGACTGGCCAACAATACGAGAAAGTATTGTGCTATAGCATTGTACAGTTTTGTCAGTGGGAGTTCTTTATTCCTTTTAGGCTTAGTGTGGTCTTTCTCGTGAACTCATCATTCTGCTTGCAGGGATAACGACTAGAAAATTTTATGATCGTCTTAAAACAAAAACAAAGTAACAAACAAAATAGGACGCGAATATTTATTTGCCAAAAAAAAAAATATTAAAAATAAACCAACCCTCTAGAATTTACTGACCTGCCTTCGTAAGTTTTCTGTTTATTCTCGATAAGATTGCAAATCCTCGGACAAATTATTGGTCGATCGCATTGGAAAAATAAATAATATTTTTTTTTATTATTGAGCTTTAATTTACGTTTCACAATTATTTTTTTCAATTAATTATGCTACAATAAAATAAATACAATAAAACGAATGTGACAAATAAAAAAAGATAAAAAAATAAACATATCAAATCAAATAAATAAAATAAATCCACGGGAATTGTTGAAAAAAAAAACGAGCAGAAAAAAAGAACATTGAATCCAATCGGGATAAGTTGTCAAGCTTTAAGGGGACTTCGAACGTAATATACTGCGATGAATATTTATATATTAGGGGATGTAGGTACAACACACACGCACACGTAGGCTCCGCTGTACATTTGAACTAAACCCCCGTCGATTAATTAATTGAGTTATATTTTGGGGAGAAAAGTGAGCGGAGAAAATTACCCGAGAGTTAGACTGTATATATATTGTCGACCCGCATGAGAAGAAGAAAAAAAAAAGAAAGGTCAGATCGAAAATTTCATTTCGTTATTTCACTGACGATTTTACGACGAAAGGAAAAAAAAACTTATCATTGAACTCGTGTACCTGCATTGCTAACCGGCATTATGGAAATTCGAGAAGGCAAACGACACGAGGAGAATTATAAATAAATAATTCATGAATTCGTTATTTCGTAATTTAATAATATTGGCAAATTTTTCTTTTTTTACCGCTCAATTCCAACCGATCCTCAGCCCTCATCATAAGTCACATTGAAAAATTTCATTACGAAGAATTTTTCGATTTGTTCTTTTCGTACTTTGCCACATTGCTGCTTATTCATAATTAAAAAAAAAAAAACAAAAATTTTACCATCCGCTTTGGTTGTAAGAACTTTTTTTTTCTCAATTTGAGGCTTTTTTTTCTTTTAACGAGAATTCGAGAGTACATGAAACGATATCACCGAAAATCTCTTTTACCGGGTCAACCGACGAGATCAAAGATAAAAAATTATTTGCACCGCCGCGAGAAGAAAGCTTATCATTCAATGTGTGTATTCATGAGGCCGTATGGAGGAGTGGGTTTTATTAATCGTTCGTGGCAACGACTTTGTAAAATTAGCACACGACTAATTGTTCATTAAAAACATGCTTGTCGGGGACGGTTAAAAGAGATACAAGAGAGCGAGAGAGATCAAAATGAGCGTATTCTCGATGTGGCAATACGAGATACGAGAATATTATATTAGGTCGTTTCATTTATAACTTTTAATTTTTTTCTTAATCTTCATAGTCCAGAAATGTACATTATAACTTCAAAATACGCCTCGTGAAAGTCGCTCGCTGGCAATTGAATTTAAAAGGTGCCTCATTGGACATTTACATGTACAAACAAACAGGCACATCTCTTCGAATTATTTTTCATCGATTCCCCTTTGCGAGGTTTTTTTTTTTTACGTTAAAATTTATACTTTTAGAGAGTGGGAGCTTGACATTTTAAAGATTATTATTATAAAAAGTTCCATTTAACGTGAAAAATCCATGAATAGTGAAAAAAAATACCTCGAGAGCCGTTCGTCTGATAAGAAAACATTCCTACAAAAGTCGTCGGATTTTAAAAGGAACATACGACACAGCTGAACGCCAGCACAGTTGATATAGTGACTTTCGTATGTTCCTTTTAAAACTCAACAACTTTTGTCCGAATGTTTTTTTTTTTTTTTAATCGAACGAACGGCTCTCGAGTTATTTCATTATATTACTGGATTTTTTCACGTCAAATATGGGACCTTTTATAAAAATAATATTTAAAATGTCAAGCTGTCGCCACCTTAAAGTATAAATTTTGAGCTCAAACAAAAAACCAAAGAGGTATCGTTGACAAATAAATCTAATAAGAGGTGTCTGTTTTTTTTTTTCCTACATATAAATGTCCAATTGCCACAGCGAGCTCCCTCCGCAAAGTGTCTCATGAAGTTAGAGTGTACACTTCTGGGCCATGAAAATTAAGAAAATAATTAAAAGTTAAAAATGAAAGACTCCGATGTATTATATATGCAAAAAGAGGAATACAACGATACAAGCTCGCATCTTACAATCGTGAATCTCTCAATAATAATAATAAAGTAGAGCGTTTGTGAAGGAAATGCGATAAATAACCACACAGTTTGTTTGAAATTTTTAAATTTTTTTATTTTTTATTCCAACGAGAAGCCTTTGACTTCTGTGTCTTCGTGGATTTCCGATAAGTATCCGTTACGAAATGATCATTATGGGTTATGCAACTAGACGTATATATACTCTAGTTGCACACTCTGTATATATACTTATGGTTAATAATTTTTCCTCGATTCATGAAATAACACGAGTATCTTCAATATGCAACTATACTTACAACTACCGCAGCTGAGGATGCAAATAGAAATCTTCTTTTTCTTCTCTGCATTTTTCTCTTGCCACAGAAATCAATCAAGACTGCACCTAATAATTTAGAATTTTTTTTTTTTGCCCAATCGATAAAGGGATTTATCTGCAATTATTTTTTCTTTAACTCATCACGAGCAGAAAAAAAACAAAAGAAAAATCAAAGCAATTTCGATGATTCGTTAAATTTCATATAAAATATTTTTTTTTAATTTTGTAAAATTGGAGCAGAAATTTTGACGAATGAAATTTCATAAATTTTTAATCTACGATACATGATCAATTGTCATTTATCGGATTTTTTTTTCGTCCTGAAACGCGCGGGATTAATGAAGTTAATTGCGTGGCTGTTGATTGAGATAAAAAAAATAAAATTTGCTCCAATACGACGATCGATGAGTTTTTGCGGATTCTCGATTTGAATCGAAATCCCCGATAGATCTATAACGAGGAAGAAAATTAAAAAAAAAAAAAAAAAAAAAAACGAGGGGGCTGAGAAATTCTTTGATGTTCGACCGTCATGCGAGGAGGAAAACGCTCCTCGGAGTTTTGGTCGTCGTCGAGGCGTTATATTTCGGATAGTTGATAGGACGAATGCGTTTATTCCGAGCAACCTCTCGTGAACGAGACAACCAGAGCATCAAGAGAAAGATAGAAAGAGAAAGAGAGAGAGAGAGAGAGAGAGAGAGAGAGAGAGAGAGAGAAATGAGATCACGAGCGCGGTATCCGAATTTGTATTCAGGCCAGCTGAAACTTTCGTGACTCGTAATTCGCGGTTTTATAGTGTACCGGCACCGACGATAACGAAATCCGAGAAGACTCTCGGTGAGCGCATGAAGAAAAATGAATCATCCCAAGAGTCGCGTCATCGATGAACTTTCACTGAACCTTGAATATTTTTTTGTTAAATGATTTTTTTTTGAAGTGAATACTTCTTATTTTTCAAGTTCCCGTCCCCCCGACCGAAAAAGTATAAGATAAAAAAAAAGAAAATCGAAACAATAACTTGGGCAATGACTCAATAATAATATTTTTGTTAGTCGGAAAAATTCGTAAAATATTGATCGAGATTAATTTTCAATTTAATTAAATACAGGGGCGTTGACCCTTATCGGAATTTTCTTTTTTTTTTCCTCCAACTTTATCATATCAACTTTTAGGCAATTAAACTCTTTTGGTAAGGGATTTTTTTCTTCCTTTCTAGAATTTCAATTTTCTCAATTATTTTATTCTTTTTAAATATTCCTCGTTGGCTTTAACCCATAAATCGTCGATCGGATGCTGGACACATTTTTTTAAATTTCGATTTGATTCAAATTAAAAAAAAATATAATAACAATTGCAATTAATAATTACATATCAATTATGTTTATAAAATTGTAGCCCCCAATTACAGATAATTAATTAAATATTGCGTGTTATACGATTTACGGGTTTACGTATATTTATCACATTTTTTGACGTTCGACGCGTCAGAAAAATATTGGATTATACAATGTAACCCTCGGCACATTAGACCTTTTTCGATAGTCCGCGTGGGTTGTCAACGCTTTAACAACATCGCACCGTATGTCGGAATTTGGAGAGTCAGCGTTCCTAAATTTTAAAAGGGTCATATAAAATCGTCGTCGTGCCGTTGGTCCGGAAAACGTGCCGCAAACACCGTGCAGCAATGCTCGAGACTTTTTTTTCTTTCTTTTCTCCAAGTTGCCAGACCATTGAAGCGCGTCCTCGCGATATGAAAAAAAAAGCAGCTACCCTGGTGACGTGACGGTGGAGGCAGCACCAAAAAAAAAAAAAAAAAATAAAAGTAAAATAAAATAAAAAGGAGAAACTAAAACCCGAGATCATAGGCAGATGGTGGATAACATGACGTCACTTATACACAAGCCCAACCGTCCGATAGTTTTGTTATGGTGGGTGGAGGGACAGAACCCTCTCTCGTTAGATCCATTCAGCATGAAAAGGGTTGGAGATCAATGATTTTAGGTATGCATTGACATTGATACCCCCCACGATTGCGTTGCCCTATGAATCAGATTGAATATCCTCAAATTTTTCGATTGCGATTTCCTCAATCCCAGCAAATTTTATTTGCAATGAGAATAATTTATTTATACGATCACGTGGTTGGAATTACTGGAGAGGGGGCACGTTTCGATTGGTGGACTGCGAGGGATATTAAAATAATGATTTCGGTAAAGTAAGATTTAGATGATTGAATATAAAAATTGTTTCTAATAATTTTATTTGCTTCTTTACCAGTATGTTGGATTTCGTATAAATTTGATTTCCCGAGATATCGATATATGGATTATTTTAAAAACATGTCAGTAGGAATCACATTTCGAGAGCAGTATTACATCCGGTTGTGTTTGTGTGTGGGTGATGGGGTGCCAAGAATAAATCTTCAGGAATTCAATAATGGTCGCCAGAGCTCTATCGAATTTAATTTTAGCACGCGCGTTGAGCGATAATTGTCCATTGTTAGGGATAATTTTCTTCGAAACTTACACGATTATCGAGGATTCTATCGAATTTTTAATTCAAGAAAAGAAATTTTTGGCATAACTTGAGAAAATTTCATGTTTTAGAAGATAATTTATGACAAGAAAAATCTACTTTCCAACCCAATCGAGTTGGCGTTGCAACAATATCTTTTAGCAACAACAATAGTGCTAAATTTAAGAAACAAAATGGTTACTACATCTAAAAAAAACACAAAAAAAAAAACAAAAATATATGATCTCGTAATCTCAAAAGGTGTACAGCACGCGCTCGATTTAGGGAACAGCTGTGGGTCCGGTGCCGCATATTGCACTTAAACCTCAATTGCGCGCTTTGATCTGCGCAACTGACCTTGTAGCGCGCTGCTGCGATAGGCTCAGGGCTTCTCCCACTATATCGATCCTGCGCCGATCGATATGCGCCGCAAAGCACGAACCGATGCTTCGCGATCGCTTCGATCCAAGTTCCTTATAAATCAATTGCGCGGTGTACAAGCGTATTTTTTATCCCAACTATAGTCGTCTCTCAGTATAGTTGATGCTTGTTTATCCAGACCCCGATGGCATCGTCGAAGGGCTAAAAATTTTATAAAAATTAATTCGCAAACGTGATTAAATGTTCACTTTGCACGCTCAGGGTCAGGCTTGCGATACGTCACTATTTATTACATATATATGTGGTTATTACGATGTCTGTAAAAAAAAATAAGGATGCTGTCACAAAAATAATGGGAGCACAAAAAACACTCTGAATTTATTTTCGAACCGGCACATGTCTAACCGAGCTGGGTCCGCAACAGCCCGAGTGGGCTTTTATAATGTACCAGAGTGGGTCTCGGGTTCGATGATGTCACGAGTGGGAAACATTCGGTGTACAGAAACGATCGTTTATGACGGCGTAGAGGGACCACGTGGGCTTGCCGGGTATATTAATGAGCGACCAAAAAAAAGTGAGAGAGAGAGAGAGAGAGAGAGAGAGAGAGAGAGAGAGAGAGAGAGACGATGATGTCATGAACTGTATACACAATTTTAAGAATATAGATGAAATCGTTTTACGAATATATTATCACGATGTCGAACGACAAATTTTCCATTTAGCTTGCGTAAAAATAACCGCGCGAAAAAAAAAATACACGAGAGTTCGCAGCAGCGAAAGTCATAACAAGGAGCTTATCGTATGTTTATTGTTTTATCCTTGGAGATTTGAGAAACGTGACATAATTTCAATAATAAATGATATTTTGGCAACTCGAAATTGAGAAACGATGTTTTTCTTACGGACAGCACACAGGATGTTGAGAGAAAATACAAACGTTAACTGCGACGCAAATTTGCAATTGACGTGATTTCAATATACCGGTGAATATGACGAATTGACGATTGATTATGAATTACGAATTTTTCATAACGATTGAAGATCGATGAGTCGTAAGTCGGAGACGTCATGCATTACAAATATTCAATATTTCGCTACCATATTTTTGTTAAATAACGAATCTTTCGTCTGTAAATTAAGGATTATACCGGTAAGCTTAGTATATATAGTGATGATAATTCTCCTCTCTTCACCATATGTGGGCAGTTCCCTTAAAATTAAAAATTGATTTGTTCGATTCCAATCATTGAAATCGTATTCGATCGAAGCATCAATTCGTCTGGTCAAATTCAACAATTTCGAATCCGATTCATTTGGCTTAAAATAGGCAAAATTAAATTATTAAATCGCGGGTGTTTTCTCGATCTACACGTATGTGCAATTTCATTCCAAGTGACACATCGGCGACGACGATCAATAAAAGTCTTTGCAATCATTGAATGAGCACGCGTGTGGATGGTATATAAATTCTTATACTCGAGTCTCGACGTTTCGATGAATGAATGTCATCACAATTACTTACAGGCACACACACACACACTATATATATATATATATATATATATATATATATATATATATATATATATGTATATGAGTATACGCAGATGCCGACTCAATGGAGCATCGAGTCAACATCTTCTTGAAACTAAAAAGACGACGGGGGGATAAGAACTTTCTATCATTGGCCAATCGCACTCATTTGTACAGAATCAATTTAACAATCAAGTTACAATCGAGAGATACAATCATATGTCTCGTGAGACACACGCGAATAAAATCTTTGTAGCCTTCATACTCGCGCGATAAGTGAGAGTTTGAGCTATATGAACGTTATGTGGGTACACACCTTTCATGTCCTTAATACTTCGCTCCACCATATTGCATAATTTCCTTTTTCTCTTCGCTCTCAACGACATTTTTTATCCCTCAATTATTATTATTTTCATTATTATTATTAATATTATTATTCATTATTTATCATTGACTGCTGGATATGTCCATCTCGCATTTCCTATTCGTGCTTATATGCTCGAACGTTTGAATATTTATGGGCGTGTGTTTATCGTATACCGACGCGCATTTCATATAAAAACGAACGACAGTTGTAAGAATGTCGGATGCTCAAGGCTTCTCGTTCAATAAATTCGTAAATATTATTTTCAATGGGATTTTAGTTGAGATTGGGAATTGAAAAAAAAAATCATTGAACAACGATAACAATGCGAAACCTTTTTTTATTGAAACAATTTAACTCGCGGCATGGTTCATCGGTGCATATTAACTATTGTTTAATATTTTCTATCACTCGCGAGGCTCAGATTGCACCGTTAAAATAAATTGTCCTCGCAAGATTTTCCACATGAAATTTCATGATTTCTTCGGTGACTATATTCGTCTCCCTAGCGAGTGATATCTTCGATTTTCTCAAATATATTTTTCTTTTTCTCGCAATTGACGCAAAAAAATGTGCGCACATGGTTTATTTGTGAGTAAATATCTACACGTATATGGGAGGAAAAATATTGGTCGAAATTCGTCGGTTGCTTCCGTTTATCCACTCACGACGGGGATTCTCGCTGTATGGCGTCTCAGAAATTCACATCTATAAATACGTAAAATGCTTCTCCGCGGACCCTAACTTTCTTATATATATATATATATATATATATATATATATATATATATATATATATATATATATATATATATATATATATATGCGTACTATACATCTTTTTGATCCCGGACCGCGTATAGCGCAAAAAGAGCATACACAGCATTCGGTATCGCCGGGACACGCTGCTGGACCGCGCGGGCATTTTGTAAATATAGCCCCCGAAATTACCGTAATAATCTCCTCCAATAGCTCCAATTCCAAACGTAATGGAACCCGTTAAATCTCGAGGAATGCTCCTTCTCTACGTCCAGACCCGCATGAGATCATCGCGAGCGAAAATTATAATAATAATAATAATAATTATTATTATTGTTACTTCAATCGTATCATTCGATCGATCGTTTTTATCATAAAAAATATGTAACCTTCTTTGATAAAAATTTCGGCAGTTATACACGACGAGCAGAGATCGGGGACTGTTGAAAATATAAAGTATTAAAAATTATTTTATCGGAGATCCGTTGAAAGTATTCACTGCGAGAAGATCGACAATTTTTCTGAAATAATTTGGGATAATAGTAATAATTTTTTTCTTCGTATAGGTTCCGATTAGTTTGGATAATTTGGAACAATTATTCTTTTATATTTATATTTTTTTTTTACATTTTTATAATCATTTTGTGGGAAAATACTTTGAATTGATCATGAAAATAGCACACACATTGCAGCTTTCGTGTCTGCCTAGCAATGCATTTATAGGGAAAGCAGGAAAGTCGATGAAATTTGGCGAATCGCCATTGAATCATAAGAATAACTTTGTATTTTAGGAATTTTTTTTTAATTTGAAAAATTCAATATGCAAACTTTTCAAATTGGAAAATCTCAATAAAGCTTCCTGTATGAGGAAAGCCGAAATGAGTACCCCCAGTTCACAATGAAATGTTTGTGGCCAAATTTTTCGAAAATTGTTCGAAAACAATTTGGGACTCGATTCTTTTTTTCTTTTTTTTTATAACTAATAAAAATTGATGACGAAAAAATTGCTGTTTTAACAAATCGTCGTGAGACTCAACTGAATAACGATCTCTCGCAAAATGCGACGTTAGAGTTCTCTGGATGTAATTTAATCTTCGAAGAGATAGAGAGAGAGAGAGAGAGTCGCGACAGACTTACGAAATAGAATTGCACGATATACTTCGTTGTGTCTGGTTAGTCCATGACGATAACGTCATCGTCTTCGCTGCACCCGAGCATGCTATTTAATTTAGCGGGAAAATATAACATACATATATACATGCGATTCGTGCTAGGCCCCATATCACAACTTTGTAATTATATAAACTACATTTTATCAGACCGTTCGATTTATCCGAATTATAATGGCCCACAAGGATATTTATTTACACAAATATTATTGTGGAATTAAATATTCGTCTGGTGTGCTCGCGAAGATTAAATAAAAGTGCAAGCTGTTCGCGTTTCCGGCGAGTATTCGATTACAGTGCCCTTCAACGAACAAACTCACATCGGCACATTTCGCTTGGCGATTATCGCGTACCATCGCGAGCCACCAGATGCTTTTTACCCACAGAGACGATCACTGTTTACTTCACGTCTTTTTTTTTTTTTCTTTTCTTTCACTCTCACTAATTACGTATAAATTGCTTCTTGTGTATACTCATATATCCACGTATATATACACACACTCATGCTGAGAAACGAAGGTTTCTTCACATCGTATATATACATTATATACATACTCTCGGTCGAACTCCTGCATGTACATATATATGCTATATACCTTTTCTCAATCTTGGGATTTGTCGATTCAAAGCCTCTTACGAAAATCTTCCCAGTAAATGAGAAGTTTTTGTTATTAATATTATTATTATTTTTTTTCCCCCCAATCGTTACTTCATTCATCACTGTCTCAAAAGATCTCAAAGATGATGCTTCGTATATTACGAGTATACGCAGTCAGCAAAGAGATTTAGCTGATGGTTTAATAAGAATTCGAGTACATCGAAGTATAAGATATACATGAAAATAAATTAATAACGATGAGAATACAAAAATAATTTATCTCAAACAGTAATAATATGATATTATTAAGCAATAGGAAGCAAAATAAGAAGCAGAATAAGTAGCAAAAGGCTCCCAGAATTTAACACTGAATCATTGATCATTGTGAAGAGCTTCATTCTCCTTGAACCTCATTTTTTTTAATTATCCTATCATGTCTGATTTTGGCGAACTTTTTCTTGCTATTTTGAAGATAAAAAGTATATCGAAGTTACTCGATAAATCATTTTTTTTCGGCCTTTTTGCCGAATATTTTCGAGTGGCAAATAAGTGTCACCATTGCCGCCGGTATTTTGTACATTACTATATATAAGTCTCCGGTGGTCGTCGACTTTGAATCCAGTCACAGCTATCAACTCTCTCGGATCAGAGTCGTCGCGACATTATATCTTGAGGCTTCAAGAAGAGGGAACGATGAGAGAGACAGAGAGAGAGAGAGAGAGAGAGAGAGAGAGAGAGAGAGTTAAAGTACTTTTGTCGTATAGATTGTTTACACAATGCTCGAGTGTTGATAACCCCAAGTTCAAGATGATATATATAGCCCATGGAACGTGTCATTTCACACGCTCTGTTCGCTCCTCCGTTTACTGTGATTTCCTTTTTTTTTTTTTCAATCCATCGAATTTAAACGTTGGCACCGGTATCGCGAGCAATTATGACACTTCGATATGAAAAATATAAACACCCGTGAATGATAGTTTACATCGAAGACTCTGGCATAAATATACATTGATATCAATGCTTCAGAGATTTTTTATTTTTTTTATTTCAACAGTATAAGGGTACAATTTTTTACTCAATTAATCAATGATTAAACAATCGATGATTAAAC
The DNA here is from genome assembly GCA_963564615.1 of Rhorus exstirpatorius. NCBI lineage: Eukaryota > Metazoa > Arthropoda > Insecta > Hymenoptera > Ichneumonidae > Rhorus > Rhorus exstirpatorius. The sequence continues at coordinate 32,700,323 of OY751316.1, read as the reverse complement.
ATATCGGTATTAATTAAAAATCATTTACTCATTTGCTTCTGGATTCTTAATTTGAATAATGATAATTGAAATAAAGAGTCAAGCTGCTGCGAATATAATCGATCGTAATTGCGTGAAAATTGAGCTTTATTATTGTTATGAATTTCGATGTATATGAGTGAGAAATATATTTTTCACATCTTTGTTCGAACAAAATATATTACGACACTGATTATTATGCATTTTCTTGTCAAACATTCACATTGCCCTTCCATGTAATCGTTTATTTCGTAATGTTAACAACCCATTTTCACAATATTTACCGTTATGTTAATACTTTGTTGTTCGGTATATATAACGTTGGAATTTCATTCGCTCGCAAGATCGGCCATGTAATTTACGCGTGACGCTCCTATATATACCGACGCACGTGGCGAGAAACATTCGTTTATTGCACTTGTGGAATTTGTGTCATATATATATATGTATATATGTAGTACATGCTACGAGAGTACTTGCGCGAGCAATTAATCGTTGAGGCGAAACGGAAAGTGTCGGTGCATGCATGTTCTTGACCGATTATCACTTGTAACCGGATCAGAAAATCCATTCTTTAATTTCGTCCAATACTGCGTGAATTGAATTCGTTCTTTTAATTACCGAATTACTTGGATAATGAAATTACCCTATTCGAATAAAATTCAAACGAAAAATCCAATAAAAATCGTTCAAATTAATCAAATCAACTTATTTTTCATATTTTAAAATGTTTATCGAGGCATTTTTAACCCTTCATTCAAACGTGTGGGGTCCTCAAAGTCCCCAATTTCATGTATTTTAAATGGGACCGAGAACCACTCGCCTAGGGTTAAGCATACTGTTGTTAAGTTTTATGTTGTATGCAACATAAAATGAAATCGCAACGGATGAAAAAAAAGAAGAAAAAAAAATGTTTGAGTAGATGTAATTATTCTTATTATTTCCATGTACAAAGCCTCGATATCGTTGAACCTTTCGCATTTCACTCGAATCAACATCAACATTTTCATAATCATTTCTTCAATTATGTTTATCGCAAAGTGAATCGTTCAGTGGAGTCTCGGAGACAGAGAGAAAAAGTCATACTTTTAAAAATATAGAAGCTGCGCTACACGAGTCCACTTGTTCCCCTCTCGATCGTTATCTTACCACTTGTCGCAAATCTCCTCTTTTTTTTTTAACCATCTCTCCCGAGTCTATATAGTACCCATATGTTGTATATAGATATAAAAGCAACCGAAAGATCGAGACAGAGAGAGAGAGAGAGAGAGAGAGAGAGAGAGAGAGAGAGAGAGAAATGCAGAAAGTCCCTGTGGGAAGAAGCAAAAGGGAATTTGAACGCGCGAGAGGAGCTCATATACACGCTTGTAAATACGGCTTGGCAACCTCGCCGCCGTCGACATACCATTTTTTTTCTTCTCTCGACCCTTTTTTTAATTTTTTTTGTTTTTTTTTTTAAATTCATCTGCCTCTTTCAGGACTTCTACCTTCTTGCCATTTTCCATAGCCATGACTGCACACGTACACGCATGTATTATTCACAATGAATCGAGACACGTATGGGAGTGTTTCGGGCAAACGTATTACGATTTTTGGCCAACGGAATTTTTCCGGAGTTGTCTAATTATAGGCATAAAAGCCTTCTCAAACTTTATTAAAGAATAACGTATCAGTTATTTATTTTTCGGAGTAAAAATTCTCCGATGTCCGATAATGGAGCCATTCATATCTGGAGAAATGAGGTCTTTCACGACTGTGTCGTCTTATAGCGCGGCGCGGGCGAACGTGCGGAGCAGGTTGCGTTCGGCATTTGTTTCACCAAATACGTTTTCATTTTGTTACTTTGCCATTAATCACGTTCAATTCTGTTTATAAGTATACATTTCACAATCGGCACGGTAAAAAAACTTTCTTTATGGGCAAATTATATCTATGAAGGTCTAATCTGTCGTTTAAGCGGTTCTTCGGGGAAATGTTACCGTTTTTTCACTCCTAAAATAATCTCCAATCATATAGCTTCGAATACTTCTCCCATAAGAGTCCACGTATAAGCGGCATATTTAATGTTTTTTTTTCTCCTCAACTACGTGTGGTCAAAAAATCTGAAATAATTACGGTGTATTCCTAGTACCAGCACGAATCTCCCCTCAAATTTTAGAATCATTCTTACCGTTTTTATCTGGGTTAAGAACCTCCTTAATGCTCTTTTTGTTTGCAAAAAAATCTTCCCATTTTACGTGAAGTGCCTCATACATTATACGTAACAGTAGAATCTCTGACTCAACTTTACTCAACAGACGTGAAAAACAGGAGAGCCTTCAGACACGACCGATAAATATATAAGATGCATATATACTCGGGAAGATCTTGTACAACCGCACATATCGCGGAAATAATGAAAGAAGATGTATTCTTCGACCACGAAAAATTATAGTAATTACGAGAAAAAAAATTCAAGGCGTTATACCTCGAATCTCGCCCTCTCCTTGAAATTACTCGCTCACTTTTACAGCCTCTTGCGGTCTTTTTCACGCGCGGCAAAACGCTTCATCTCGATAATATATACTCGAACCGATTCCAGCTGATACATTCGATAAGCTTTTTGTCGCGATTATCGTATACACGATGTGATTACCTTGTTTTTTTTTGTTCATCTTAATATCGAAGAGAAAAAAAAAACAGATTTGAATTACATCGAGCTTCGTATAATTTACTTGGTATCAAATACAGGAAGTAGTGCCATAAGCTTACTTGATGTTCAAAAATATAATTTTACAGCTTGGGGGAAAAAAGCTTTATGAGATAATTTTCGAATTGTTGAAATATCTTTTTTTTTTCTATCCATTATGGATTATTTAATAATTTTATTATTGACTTACTATGACTTTATCGACTTATACGTATGATTAGTGAAAAAAAATACATACATACATCGATATAGGGTCCAATAGAAGATAGATTGAAGTAAACTCAACTTTGTTTTTTCATTTTTAGTTTGACTCAACTCTTTAAAAATGTATTTTATTCATATTTCTTGATCTAGGATCGAATAAAGTTCGATTGAACGACATTTTTACCAAGATGAAGTAAATTCCTTAGCCAGACACGATTTCACTAATTACTAATCGCGTAGATGATGTCATTAATAATTATCTCTTGGCACACGCAATTTCTTAATACAGAGCATAACGGTTTATCGTACCAGCTAATAAGGAAATATATATATATGATTTTTGATCGATGATGTTCGATAAAGAGTTACGATATGCTTACCACCCAGAGTTATAGTTACTGTGAATCAGACGGTATGCAGAGTTCAATCACTCGACGTTAAAATAACGATCTCGTCTCTCGAGTACACGAGTGTGTTGGTTGAATTATACGAATGTTAAGACTCGCGTTAGTCAGTCTTATACTCTGAACGTGAAAATGACAATAGAAACTCTATTCTACCAGACGATCCGATGACGCATACACGTATCTGAAGATACTTAAAAAAAATATATACATAAATATATATATATATATATATAGACATAGAAATATACGATATGCACATAGATATATGTGGGTAACGCATGCATTGCTCGAGTTATCTGTGATTCTGGAAGTTACCAAATGTTTGGCGCCGTTGATGATGAGGGGTAGAGGAAGGCGAAAGCATTTTCAGTCCGTGCGTCATCTCCAGAAGTTTTATCTTTATGGGGTATAAGTGTCAGGCACCAACTGAAAAAGCAACAGTGGAAGCATTATAGGGTGGATTTACCACACTCGGCCACCTTATTCCAGTTTGAAACTCTCTCTCTCTCTCTCTCTCTCTCTCTATCTCTCCTTCAACCTGATGGAATTCAGAGAGTATAAAATAAAACTTCAAAAAATTCATACAGCGACCAGCCAGTTTTATTAATGATAACGAGGCATTTATGGGAAATTGGCAGTGATTTAACGTAATAAGTATTATATTTGAAGATTGTTCCTTTTATTCTTCATGTTTCGTAATCGATTAATTATTATTGAAATTCAATAATTATTCATTAATCGCCATTCGATAACGGTGATTGTGTACTCACCGATCTCTAATAAATTTTACACGAAATCCGATGAAGAATCGTCAAAAATTTTTTCTTTGAATTTCTCGATCGCTTTTGGTGTACAAGCTTTCGACTTTAACTTTCAAATATTTTCCGGTTGCTTCGAGTCAAATCACCGTTCACGATATGCGTTCATTTATAAATTCAAAACAAACAGAACCGCGGGCAAGTACAATAAATTTTTCTTGATTCGAGAAAAGCTCTCTCTCGAATTATCGACATCTGTTGCTCGCGGCAATCGTTTACTCCCATTTTGCCAGATGCGCTATTTGTGTTACCGTTATGGCACGGATGAAAAAAAAAAAAAGAAAGAACAAAATTTGCCTGATTAAAACGAGTCCGAGCGATCGGTGGCTTAAGCGAACTACATGACATTCCAATGTTTACATTATGTACATATGCGGGGCATTCCATGTTAATTCGATAATCCTTTGTGCCTCAAGTTTTTCTATTCGATCGAGAATTTTTTGTATCATTATGATTTTTCTTTTCAACTTTAATATGGCTATACTTTTTTTTTTAAGTTTGTTGTGCCGCTAGAATTATTCTTGTCCGATCTGAAGATCGATGCGAGGAATGATAAATAAATTTAAAAAAATAGATTATCACTCATTTGGATGGGAAAAAAGTATATGAATGGAATAAAAAATCGTGTCAAAGGGAGGCTCGTCCAGTTAGAATGGAAAGCCACACGTTTATATATGTATATATATATATGTATGTGTGTGTGTACAAAGGGACTGAGATTAACGTGCTTATGCACGCATTATTCGTGAAATTTTCCCCTAAAAACTATGGGACGGATAAACGAACGCACTCGCGCCCCGGAAGTTCTTAATCATTTCATCGTGGGTTCAAAGCCCGCGATGCATTATTTTTATTTTTAACATCTGCAGCTCGGTATAGATACGCGCACGTTATATACGCACGTATAAACGTGACCACGCCTCGGCCCTCTGCGCTAGGGTTTGTCAGTTTTACCATCGGAAGAGCAATTCATGGGTGCTTCAGTTTCAAGCAGCCCATGAATACGCGTCATCGAGAGTCCGAGCTGTGTACGTTATCTTTGAGTCCAGTTACGTTTTTTGACAAGAAAAAAATACAATCCAACGAAAAAAAAACCCGTAACATTTAAAGAAAATTAATAATTATAATTCCTCAATGGGGATTTTAAGGGGAGCAACTACTTTAATGGTAGACCGAAAATTTGGTGATTTTTGGGATTTTTTCTTAATGTGAAAAAAACAACGGAAATTTCCCAAACTCTGACAATAATTTATTCACGTCGATCTCCATACATCTCTGGTGATTTTTTCAACTTATTAACGTATAATCCGCTGGGTCCCTTGGCATGTCCTCATACTTGTCGATTTGCGAAAATTGTGCAGCTCGTAATTCACATCTGGAATCATCAAAAAAAAATTTCTACATTATTGAGATATTCTTTAAGAACTTGAACCTACATTTTGAAAAAAAAAAATCGAAAATTGAATGTTCGAACGTGTCTGAAAAAAATTGATCGTGTTTTAGCATATTTTTTTTACGGCATTTTGTAATAATAAATACGGTTTAAAAAATGTAATCTTTCCAACTTTAGGTTCATGTTTAAATAAATTAATATTATGTAAACGTGTCTCAATTTCGAGGATGATCGATCATTTGGTTTTTGAGTTATGATTTCCGCAAATTGAATAAATATCGTTTCGTGAAAAACACGTTTAAAGTTTCACAAACGCTTTGGGGGCCGAGCGGAGAGGCGTTAGAATTTATAACAAACAGTTAGAAGGAATCCGAATACCGTTTTGAAATTTTCAGGATGTATTCTTGAGATATTTTGCTAAAGATTTATTAAATTAAAAAAAAAATCGATTTTTTGAAGCATCTAAAGTGGTTGCGCTCCCCTTAATTTGTTTGTTAATCCAAATCATTGATGAATTACGATTTGAATGCAAAGGTTAAGAATTACAAATTTATCAAGTGGCCTTGAACTGATATAAAAAAAAAAATTCAAAAGTAAATTCCGATTGTACGCAGATTTCATAGTCTATTTTGCAACATTCGTCTATTTCGGAAGCGTCGATGCTGAAACCGCGAAGAAAAATGCTTGTTGGCACATGACCAACCTCCTCACTCGAGTCGTTTTCCATTTATTTCACACGATGAAAAAATAAAAACGTTTATCACACCAATGAAGCGAAAAAACTTTGCGTAAGAGCAGCTGTTTTGATTATTTTTGTTCTACGAATTGATGGCAATGCTAAATGTGTACTGTGATGGAATTTGGTAAAAATTTTAATGTTTAAAAATTACTGGAATTTTTGTACATTCATTTTGGGTCATTATTCAAATATTCTTTTTGCGCATATATTATTCGCGGAGTCTTTTAATTTTTTTAAATTGCATTGCATTTCTCCCAGTGAGCTGCATAATATTGCACTCTCCCCGGAATACTGACCAGTATATATATATGTATATATGTACACATATAGTTATGCAACGTTTACGGATCCAGGCTGATAAACGCGTGGGAATCCGAGAGAAGAATCCTCATTTCGAATGTGAATTCCGGGTCGGGTATTCCTTTATCTCCGTGCTTCGAATATGACCCACTTTTAGTTTTCATTCATATAAAATCCTCATTCGAAACGTAAATGCGCCGTCTACATGTAAACACGTCAATTCGCATTCTCCGAGGAGCTTTGACGTATCACAATCTTTCCTTGACGATTAATCTTTCGAGTCGAGTAAATACCACACGATCTTCAATCAAGGAGCAATATTTTATTATCGCCGGAAAAATAATGGTCACAAAGATAATTTTAAAACTCTTCTCTGTAAAGTTGTAATCATTACTATTTTTTAAATAATTTTCAATAATCAGTCATTTAGATTGAATATGTATCGCTCTTTGTCGCCAATTATGCATTATTATTTTTTTACGAGTTGTCAATGATTTCTTTTTTCATATGGTAAGAGAATATATGAGAAGATCTAAAGTTGCGAAAGGTCAGTAAAAATTTTCGAGCTGTAACGTGACTTCAGCGAAAAGTGCAAATTCCGGCCACCATGAGCGCCCCGAGTCATTTTCCCGCTCGAGTATGACAATGCACGGAGCGAAGTATTCTGGAAATGAAAGAACGAAACGAAAATGAAACTTGAAAAAGACATTTCATTATTCTTCACGAAAACAAAGCTCTATCCAGGACGAACATAGGAGCAAGCAATATGAAAAAAATTTAACATTAGGAATTGTAATAACAATTCGATATAGAAATATTTTTAAGAATGCAAAGAGTTTCATGCTAAACCAGGAAGTCTCTCGACACCAGATCGCAATGAGAAACTGCGGGAAAAATGTGAGTAAGATAAAAAAAAATCGGTTCACGTGTCTCGCTATAGTTATGGAAAAACGAGTGTCGTGCGGTGCCTCGTGCCAGAATTGCCAGATAGATTGGATATCGAGTGTGGGATGCGCGAGGAAAACTCGTTTGGGTCGAATCTCCATTTTGCATTGCTCACTATATTGCAATCGCTGTGTATTATGATCGTCTCAAGCGCAATACTGAAATTCAAATAATTCAATCGACCACCTAATTTGAACACGTCCCGAGATAATACATCGCGATTGTTGCGAAATATACATACATTTTTTTTCATACATTGAAATACAGGTTTTCATTGAGTGATAGGCAAAACATTTTTTTACCGCATTCATTAGGATAACGAATCCCTCGTTGAACCGTAATCTGTGCGCATAATGTACATACGTAATTGACTTTTTGCGCCCACACGGCTCGAAATATGTATGGTGCTTTTCAAAGGCGCGTTCTTTTTTGTTAGGCTGTTTTTGTGTTTTCTTTTCTCCAATTCGCATTGGCTGAAAGGGGCACCTGACAAGGCGCGATACCGGTGGCGGTACATGTGCTTCACCGTGCCAGGTATACAAAGAAGGTTTTTGTTTAATGAACGGAACAAGGGGCTCACTATTAAAATGGCTGGCCGGAAATGAAAAAAAAAACGAACGAACGAAAACCCTCTCTCTCTCTCTCTCGTTCTCTGTCTCTCTCTCTCTCTCTCTCTCTCTCTCTCTCTCTCTCTCTCTCTCTCTCTCTCTCTCTCTCTCTCTCTCTCTCTCTCGCTTTCCGTGAACTTGTATTTACTGAGTACACACTAAAAAAAAAAACCGAGGGTAACGACCAGGGTGTTTTCCTCTCGCTTCCGGAATAATGGGAAAACCTAACGCCGAGCATATGGGAATTTCTTTTTTCTCATTTCATTATTTTTGTTATTTTTTTTTTGTTTTCTTTTAACCAAACAGTGCTGTGAGCCTTCACGTGGATTAATATTATTTGAGTTTCATCATTCGTATTTCTGATTCGTGCGCTTGACGACGTGAAACCCCGTTACATTTTACGAACCTTCATTCGAGCCATATGTATACAAGCGATGATGATAATACGCAATACCTTTTGGCCCAGCGTCCTCTATTGTGTTATAAATTATCATCACGTACGAGAACGCGTCCATAACGGCGTATGGAAATTGCTCACCGTGAATAATATGCTACGACTTTTATTCGCTTCGTTCAAACTTTGTCACGTTTTTTCTTTTTTTTTTTTTTTCAATCATCGAATATTCCGTCGTCATCTCGAAGTAAAAAAAAAAAAAAAATGAAATGTGTCTGCACTATTGTTATATACCCGTTGTGTAGTTTCGCATGCATCGGTTATGTAACGCTGGAACAGGATATCCGGACATTCCGGAATGCGTTTGTACGATCGGCCTAATTTTTTTTTTCCTCACACGAAGGGTAAACGAAAAAATTTGATTTTGAGAATTAAAAATTGTGGGAGATTTTCGCCGTGTTTTCCGGAATACTTGGTTGGCTGTGTGGCTTGAAAAAATTCAGTTTTACGCAGCTATTTACTAAATTTGAAACATTTAGAGCTTTTTTTTCCCAAATCGTTCGCTTCATTGAGTCACAAACTCATGTATAATTGAACAATATCTTTGTCAGTTGATAGCACCAGAATACTTGAAAAGCGCGGCTACGCAACTTACGGCATCGAGAAACTTTTTGTTTTGAATTCCCTTCGACCTCCATCCCTTTTTCCGATTTAAATACCGTTAGCTAAAAATTTAAACGCATTAGGAGAACAGTTCAATAAATAATTTCTTCCGTATGTATACGAAGTTAATTCGCCCAACAGTTTTTGTAAAATAAATCCCTAAAAAATGACCAATGTTTTTCTAAATCGAATCGGAAATTGATATTAAACTGAATGAGTTGTATTTTTCGTTGAGAAATCGTTTTATTGCTGTAAAGATAAATGAGGAAATATTTCCGGGAAAAAAAAACACACCTCTTATATATATTTTTTTCTCGATCAAACGATAACGATTTTATCAAGTGGGTCACGGATTTAAATACTACGAATAATATACATGCGATATCATCATCGATCGGACTTGGGGAATTCGCGATTAAGTAAGACGGATAACATCATTATACTGATAACCTTTATCTTGTCAAGAATTTTTTATTGAACGGATTCATTCTAGCTTCGAAGAAAATATATATATTACTATTATTATATAGAATTCAGACTCGTGTAAAAAAAATTCTTCACGCGTCATCCTCCGATTGTATCAATCAAGTTGAGCCATCAATTTGCCACGCTGAGTCATATTTATCGAGTTAATTGAGCCTCGCACCGTTACAAATTGACGGAGCACACACGATTAATACGATTTTGATTAATCAAGATCGTGCGGTAAAAATATTTTATTGATAAAATTAAATTATAATTATAATGGAAAAAAAAAAACAACAGTGAGCCAGGGTTACGAAAAAAAAAAATTCTGTTTAAAGCTGCGTTCGCCAGAAAGAAAAAGTCATTTAAAAATTTTAACTTTCTCATTTATTTCGTTGTAGAATTATTTCCAGCAATTTTTTTTTAATATATCAGAAACATTGGAAAAATTTATAATAAATTTATAATGATCAAATTTCGATGAAAATTGATAGTCGAAGATTATCGAAATCGCCAATTTACTCAGCTGACATAAAATCGGAAGAATCATTCGATTTCAATTACAATTCTTCATTAGCAATTTTTCCAATTCGCGTATCCCCGCAACGTCGTTCATCAGTGACTCAATGTAAACAATTACGGAATTTAAAATTAAATCATTCCGACGCACTGACGAACGTGATAATTTTCTTCGAACTATATATATACGATCTTAATATAAATCTTGCGCCAAGTTACGTTGAACTCTATAACGGATTAAAGGAAATATAAAAATTAATAACATTGACAGAGGCTAGAGCGGCATTAACTTGGCGCTCACGTTTTCGTAAATGCACATATATACGCACAAGTTTAATCTCGAGTACAAAGTTTCTTTGTCCCTTTATTAGTCATCTTAATTGCCCGAGGCTCTTGAGAGTTATTGCCGCGCAGTGAGGAGATTTGCGGAATTATCTTGCGCCAAGAGACTGATTTTTAGTTTCTTTTTTTTTCACTCAGTCCCCATCTACAATTCTTCTGTCCTCCATCATCCTCATAATGTCCATGTATAATATACTCGCAAATCCCGATCTTGGTTCTTTCCTCAATCGTCTGTAGATTCTCGCGTGTGCAGCAATTATATTACACTCAAGTCTCGTTCAACTCTTATTCGCATTATCAAATGTCGCCTCGCATGTACGATTTGGTCGTATTTGCGACGCTTGTCAAAAACTTGGCAGAGTCGGTGCGGGTATATCGCGAGACCGGAAGACGAATAGGAAGATCTTGGAACAAAATTCGAATCACGAAGATGCCGCAGGGCGTTGAACCGCCGCCCTCGGGCATTCCGCAGTGTTTTCATTACCCGCCGCGTCTTTAGAGCACGCATTTGCGACGAAGTATAGACTATTGCAAGCTAATACTCGTTTTTTTTTTCCGTTGATATGAAATAATAATGTAAAAATATACTTTAGATTTGAAAAAAAAAAAAACAATTTTCGATGCTCCGTATCTTTGAGCTTTCGTAGCTCTTTATCTTGAAATTTTTAGAGCTCCTTGTATCCTCACATATTCAAACTTTTGCGCTCTTTGTACGCTCTAGTAACCGTGAAAAAGCTCACAAAAAGCGTCTGTCATGAGAAAGCAAAAAAAAATTACTAATAATTATTAAATGGTAATCATATCTCCCCATCCGCCTCTCCCCAGGGGGTCAGCCAACCAGGAAAAAAAAATAACTTGTAGACCAACTTTTAGGTGTGCAAAGGCGTGGAATTCTACCGCGGCTCATTCGCGAGGATCGTCGCTATATGATACACTATAATCGTAATTTAAACGAGCGGTTAACACTGCCGCGGTTACTATAAAAGTTACGAAATTACCGCGGGAAATCGTGTGCAACGCACATTTGGTTGTTCAACGAGCGTGAAGGCTTGGAAGTTTTTCGTTTTTACCCTTGTTTTTCTTTTCACCCGCGATTATCGTCGCACGCCAAGCGTGTATTATACGACACATGATTACAGTTATAGATCTCGCGCAAATTAGAATTTCGACAGGTTAGAATTTCAAACGTCTGTTGTTGAGAAGACATTCAATTTTTCAAAAAAAAAATTTTCATTCGTCGGTCGATCACAATGACTTCGACATTTTTAATCGTCGCAGAATTTAATGCGACTTCCCTTTTACCACGAGTATTTGAGCATCAACTTGCAAAATTTAATGACAAATCTGTGCAGTCAGTTGGCAATCGGATAACCATACGAAATGTTATTTTTTTCTCGGTCAATAATTCACTTTTATTTTTGTAAAATTCAAGAAGTTCAAAAATTTCATAACAATCTCTCTCGAAACTGGAATTTCTACAAAGACACGTGTGCATGTGCCGGTTCATTCAATGCCGCACAAAACACGATTGTATACCACTCTACACATCACACACTGATAAAACTCGTCGGGGCACACAGTCATATTCATTCAGCTCTTCGAAGAGAAATCTACTATCTCTCTCTCTCTCTCTCACTTGAGTTATTGCTACGAAATGTCGATTCGCTTGCATAGCATCGCGAGAACATATTGCATTATAATCTTAATCTTTCTCAGCCAACAACCTTACGAGTCGGTAAAGTTTTTGCTGAATCGTTGCTTTTTTTTTTTATTTATAAAATTGGCCAAAAATAAAAGCATAAATAATTCCGGAATCTCAGTTCAAAAACTACAGAAATTTGAGTAAAAGTATTCATCGAAATATTATTAATTAATCTCACAGAATATAATGGAAATAGGAAAAGGGAAAGGAATGTAAACACTCATCAAGGGACGAAAACACTGATAAATTTATTTCTTTAAATTAACAAAAAAATATCATCGCATATGATTCTTTGAGTATCGTCAAATGCAGTTCCACTCTGCGATTTCTAATCGCTCCATTTATATCAAAACATACTTCACCGTTTATCGATCAAAATTCTTTCGTTGCTATACTTGTTGATTTTCTCTCTGGATATCGATCGTTACCGAGAGAAAACGATCGATGCGGAATCATCGGCGATCCCTCACGATAAACCAATGAAAAAAAATAAAAAATAAAAAAAAAATAATGAAGACACGCAGTTTCTCACTTCGAGTGCCCTGGGACAGCCTCTCGACTCGTTCGGTACGTTGAATATTTCAATATACAACTTCTGGGTCAGGAGAAATTATGTCAGCGATGAATAAAACCCGTTTCCGTTATTATATCGAAGCTATAAAGCTGTTAACCCGATAAAAAAAACTTACTCATCCAATACCGGACTGTCTAATATCTCTATAATATATAAATATATATATATAATATCTAAGATAATATCGTCACGTGTTCTTTCGTGAAAACAAAAAATTACGAAATTTTGTCGCATCATCAAAGTCTGCGGTTTTATCTGTCGTATCGATTGATTTCGAAGATAATGGAACCTTATTATTATCACAGTGGACAATTGAAATTCCCCCTAGACGATTCAATCTCGAGCGATAAAAAAAAATGGTGTCATTGTGATCCATGAAAAGAACAAGTTCGAATTGTAAAAAGTATAAAAAGGATTCCCTTCCTCGACGTCATAACGCTCGAGTCGACTCCTCGAGCATTACCATAATTCGTGTATTTATATTTGTCAAATCCAATTCCTTGTCAACCACGTGTAATTCTAAGATTACATGTTAATTTATTTCATCGTCAGTTAATGTAGAATTTGTCAAAGCGAGACAATCGATACGTTATAGGTGTGTGGCAGGAGAGATGACGACATTTTCAATTGCCTGTACAAGACGCTATCAGTTGAAAACCGTTTACATACATCAATATCGATTTCGTATAATACTTCTTACCTCAAAAGCCAAAATGATCGGGGACGAAAATATCTGATTTTTCGGTGTTAAAAGAAAAAACAAAAAAAAATTAATAATCACGAATAATTTCGATTACCCGGTATAGATAGAATAACGCATATATGGATATACATATATATATTTCAACGCCCTAAATCAACCGATGAAAAAACCGGATGGCCTTCTCGTTTATACCATATTATCGCGCGTTAAGTAATCGTATGCGCGTAATAATATATGATCGAAGCCATATACCGTGCTACCGCCTCCTGCGTGTGATAAGTTACTCCATGATAACCGTTCGTATAATTACACACACACACACACACACACACACACACATACATATATATAAATAGATGGTGAGTGTTGTCGAGTTTTTCGTTTAATCGAAAAAATTTTGGCTCGCGTGTTTCCATCCCGGCTCTCGACTCAATAAAAACCAACAAGTATATTAATAGCGGTACTTCAGAGCGTGGAGTGTACGGACATTTTTCCAGAGCACACACACACACACGCACACGTATACACATACGACCAATCACGAATTAGGCCATAGCTGGAATAAGGACGATTTCGGGGGTTTTTTTTTTACGGCTACGAGCCCACGTGTGTGCATGGGTAGAACACTCAAAAGGGTGACACCAAAGTAGTTTGTACTTCCGTCACCACGTGCCATGAGGCACACCTGCAACCCATTTCGTTCACATTTTTTTTTTTCTCAATTGACTAATATAAATTTTTATGAGAATAAGGTTTAGTTTCCTTTAATTACAAAAAAATGAAAATTATATTGGGCAAAGAGTAAAGATGAGTGCCATTGACTGAAAACTTCAAGCACATGAAGTATATCGAATACTCCGAAGATAAAAAAACTAATCGTGAGAAATGATAGTTTTTTTCTCCCTCACTGACTTACGATTGGAGTAAATATACAATTAAATATTGCATTAGCGTTGTGCGAAAGGTATTTTTTTTTTTTTAATTTTTCGAATATTTCTAATCTCAAGCTCGATTTTCGTATATGTATACAACCAGCGAGAGAACTGTGTCAATGTCCATTACAGTGTATAGCATATTATGAGGCTTCGTCGTAACGGATATACTCACATGTTCCCATTTACATTATCGCCCAAAGGTCTAAGTGCACCGCATAATTCACGTAGATGCGCTCATTTGGTCGGGTAAATACATATATATATATATATGTAAAAGTGGCCTCATAATGACGTATACTTGGGACGAAAAATTGTTTGTCCGCATAATATTTCTCTCGTTCAGAACGATCCCCGCATAAGGGATATCATTACCACGCGAGGATATTATTTTATTTATCAAAAGATTTCTTTTTTTTCTACTGACGTTATCATAGGATGAATTTATAGTTTTATTATAGTCGGAAGTAAAAAAAAAAAATTTTGACCGAAATAAAAGATCCAAAGAGATCGTATTTGAATAATAAATCTATACTCATCGTACGTTTTTATGGGTAGTTCAAATTTTGTGCGAATGAGAAAGAAAGTACAGCGAGAATTAATCTTAAAAATTTGCAATGAATCTCTTCGTTTTTTTCTTGTTCCCCGAAATTCCGCAACAAAAAGGGCAATATATGGAACAATGAAGTATTCAGACTGACTATGTTTATACGTTACCGACCAACCCATCTGCCGCGTGCATAGAGCAAATATACGAAAATCTTCCGAGTCTCATCTTCATACACGCACACACATATACATATATGCAGTCGCTATTTTGGTAAACGAGAACGGTGTTCACACAGTCGCAAAGTCAACGAGGAACTTTTTCACTCGTTGAGCCCTGAATATATACGCGCTTTCCCTTTGTGATGAATACCATCTCGTCTAATAATAATGCCTCCGCGCTGCAGAGAATCACTCTGGCTAACGCGGGGTCGGTTCATATCTTATTAAAAAAATGGGGGAAAAAATGCATAGAAAGGAAAAAACGCTGCTAGATTTTCGTCGTTGATAAAGCATGGGGTTTTGGGAGTAAACCCTTTAACCCCAGCATATACCACTTGAGTAAGAAAGAGTATACTCGTCGAGCAATATGATGAGTCATTTTTGTACCGAGAAATTTTACGAAAAAGTGACAATGATATTTTGAAAAATTTGTTCATCCCAGATTAATGTCAGCATCGATTAATATCGTAGATCGATAAATCTTGATTCAAAAAATTTACGAAGTAGCGTCACTCAAAAAGTCACAGGATGAAAATTTCCTGAACGAAAATGCCCCGCAGAATGTCCTTAGAAAACATCAGGGACCGAAAAAATGACCTAGAAATTTGGGGATAAAAATGTAAAAGTTGATCGAAAAATGTGCATCGTGACTTCCTGCATGATTGCACAACCTTCCGGCGTTGCTGCATTAGCGTATACATTATATATATACATACACCTATAACACCTTGAGCTACTCCGCGTGGTGTTTTAAATAGCAAGGCTGTAGAATTAATTCGACGAGCGAAGCATAGTTCCGTTTTACCGGCTATGTGAACAAGTGTCTCTCGCGTGTGTCCATTTTACGTGAAAAGAAGAAAAAAAAAAAAAACAAAAATTCTAACCGCCCACTGGATTAGGCGAGGCTTTAGTACACGAGACTTTGTTCCTCATGGAGGTCCGGCGTCGTTGGCGGTCAATGAACTCACACACAAGAACGAGATGCAGGCGCATATATATATATATATATATATATATGCATATATATATGAGCTTACAGCTCGTTTCTCTCGGCGTTGCAGCAGCAACAGCATGAAACCCACAGAGAGCACGAAAAGCGTCCCGACGGTTTAGTGCTGTTTGCCTTCGGTACGTTCCTCGGATATGGATGTATAAAACCCGCATGTATCGGGATATTATATCCTACTCTTTCGTGCATCTCTCTCTCTCTCGATGAGCGAGAACTGCACAGCTTTCTTGCGAATGCAACTCGAGTGAGACAGAGAATCTTGTGGCGTGACAATAAATATATTTTCCCACATAGATAAAACGATCGATCACCAAAGGATTTATGACTTTTTTTTTCATGCCAATGGTAAAGAGAAATGTAATGCGAATTTACTTCTACGCCATCCAAGGACTAATCCCTCTCGTAGCATATATGATCATCTTAGGAATTTTTTCAAATTTCTTCGACGTTATTTTCTCCAACTGAACGAGTCAGTTCCAAGTTCACTAACGTCGAAACATCGCTATACGTATTTGTATATGTTGACGATATATACATAGATAAGTGGTTAATAATTCGTTGGAATTATTCGATGAAAAATTATAAATAATAGGAACTGTGCGCAGCGCTCTCACCGCAGTTTTTACAGCATTCTGACTGGCTGCGTTATTTGCCATTCAAATCTTGAAGCTTTAATACGCAGACGTTACGATAACCGTCTCGGCTGGACGATGGCAGGGATTGGACGAAAAAAAAAACCAGTTATTTACATAGCTGTATCTCTTTTTATGCAATGGGCTTTATGGTGGAGACTATAATAAACACTGAGGAGTGACTAATAATAACTGCACTCCGGGGACGGGGAGATCCGTGAGACATTTGCCAGACGATATGTTTAGCCTGGTCTTCACGGGTCTCTCCAAAGGCCCGCGGTCGTTTCAGGTGGCATAAAGGTATAAAAATGCGATAGAGCACTATATTAGGTACTGCACACATGGGGTCTTCCGCTTCTCCTCGATAAGCTCCAGGCCCTAATCATATTATTCCTCTCGAAATTTGTTCACGGTGTTGTTTTTTTTTCTAGGCTACTACGTCCAGGGAGAATTTGAATTAAAAAAAATATTTTTCTTTTTTATATATGTTTACACTTATTAAAAAATCGTTATACCCTGGGCCATACGTATAAAAAATTTTATAACTTGCCGAAAATTTTGATTAATTACTCTTTTGGATTTTTTTAAATTTTCATTCACCCATAGACTTTCATTTACTTCCGTGTTTTTTTCAAACGTACAAAAAAAATTCGGACGAATTGGTATGGAATTTCCTGTGCACTCTTCGTCATACGGCTTTACCATGCACTTTTGCGGTTATAGCTCTCTCGTCCCGCGCTTATGGGAATTTATCGCTCTTGTACCTTCTACCGCACAGTTTTTTTTTTCTTCTTCTCCACTCTCAATATTCTTTGTAAATAAAAAGTGCAAGCGCAGGTACACATACGCTTAGGTATAAAGATTTTACATCCACGTATGCCGGAGAGAACCATAAACATTTCCAGGGACTCAAAATTTTCTAAAATTGGCCTGAAATAAAAGTGTGTGTCGCACACAAAAAGTATAATATGCGGCACGAGGAATAATATTTTACAGTTGGAGCATCAATTATATTCCTAAATTCTACCGGTAAATCGTCAAATAAAACAAAGAGTCATTGCATCTAAAAAAAAATGATGGTTCTTCGTTTAATTTATTCATTTGAAATTAGCCGATACTTGCGTATAACCGAAAATAAGCGAATATGTCAGTATTAGAAGAACGAAAGAAGCTTAAAC
Source organism: Rhorus exstirpatorius (assembly GCA_963564615.1). Taxonomy (NCBI): domain Eukaryota; kingdom Metazoa; phylum Arthropoda; class Insecta; order Hymenoptera; family Ichneumonidae; genus Rhorus; species Rhorus exstirpatorius. The sequence goes on along the minus strand of OY751316.1, from coordinate 32,682,321 downwards.
ATTCGAAAAACAAGTGTTATATTGGGCAAAGTGTGACGAAGGAAAAGAAAAATTCGTGGGCGGCTAAAGGAAAACTTGAACAGTGTGGTCCTCTCTAATCAAGTCAAGATGAAACCCGAACGGGCTGCTCGTGTCGAGTGCTTGCTGGTACAGATTATTGTCCTTAGCCTGCATTGGGCTCTAAAGGAGGTTACTTGGATGATTAAGACCGAAGACTGGATCCAAAGGAGGTCTAGTATTATGTCCGTCAGATATTGGGGATCCAAAAGAGGGTTAGGAGGGCTAGTGCGAAGGTGAAGTGCGGTGAAAGGAGGGTTATTGACAGCACCGAATTTCGCAAATAAGGCCTATATAGTAGGTTCAAAGAAGGCTCGTGGCTCGTGCGTTACGAGGGAAATACGTTTTCGAGCATTCAAAGGAGGCCTAAAATTTCGACTCGGGAAGCTCTCGCGGTCTGTCGAGAGAGAATATATATACACACTGAGAGAAAAATAAACGAATTTTCTAATATTCGATTTTACATATGATTGATTGTTCATTTGAAATTTTATACGCTCGAGAGACCATACGTTCATTTCTTAAAACAAAGCGTATACGAAATAAATCATTTTTCCCGTTGTTCGAAGATGCTGCTGGAACAAATTTCAATAATTTATCATTACTCCATACCATTGAACCATTTATCAATGATTTTTTTATAAATTCTTTCTACTCTTTAATATTTACTGAAATATATTATTATATCGAACGAAATCTGTGAAGATCGAAAAATGATTAAAAAGAAACTCTTATGTTTATGATTTAACCTATATCAGCCAACGAGCAAGGTCGTCACATGAGTTTTGTTAATGTTTTTTTTTTTCGATATACACTCCAGCAATTAACACTTCCATTAAATATACTATCTGATTTTCTTACATTTTACATCCCGCGCACGCAAGACCGCAACGTCATTTGGTTTAACGGCAAAGCCGGGTTTTACCCGACGAAATTCTTTCCTTTCCAATTAATATCATGGAGAGAGAGAAAAAAAAAAAGAAAACTTACTTAGCCTCACATCGAAGGCCTCGAGTACATTGAAAGTATATGCGTATATAATAAAGGTGGCAATTCAACCGGCTATACATATACCAAGTCGATAGATAACGTCATCCGAGCGACCGAAACTATTACATCACCTATATAACCAGTGCTACAACGATAAAAATGTTGTGCAAGAGCGACAAAGTTAAGAATAAAAAAAAAAAAAGGAAAATCGACTCCGAAGGGCCACAGGTGAAAGTACTTTGTGAGCCGTGAAGTATAAATGTAACTACATAATACACGCGCGGATATTTCGAGACAATATTTCGTGTCTTTCGCGTCGGTACCCGCGTGGTCCCCGCGGTAACCAGATCGAATGGGGATAAAATATATTGATTATTAAATAATCATCGCGTACAACGATCATTGATCATCGATATTATACCATATTATATGCTCAATTGAAAATGATGTTAAACAATTTTTTTATTCAAAAAAAAAAAAACTGGACGCGAGTATGGCCAGAGGACAATTATATGCGATTATCATTGTGCATTCCTTCGCTCTGGCGTATGATTGTTTGCCTTGACCATTTCGCCCGAAGCACACTACGGTCCAATTGTCCCAATAAAATCGTTGACTCACGCTCGTTGCCCTTCTTTTATTTTTCTATTATTTAACAAGCTCTTCACTTTCGTCCAACAGTCGTGCCATTTTTGGCAAGACATCTCGTTTAAACGAGTCAATGAGCAAAGCTTGCTCAAGAAAACGTCATGGCTCGGTAAATATTTGCCTCGAAATTTAGCATAAAAGATTCCGTAGTATTTTGTGTGTGTGTGTGTAAATATATAGCCGGCTAAGAATCAAGGTAAATATCTTTTATTTAAATCTGACTAATGTAATTGAGACCGACGCAAAATTTTTTTTTCTTTTGTCGAAAAATAACGTACATGTATGTATTGCATACGTATATACGACGTACAGGTTTTTGGAATTTTTTCTACAAACATTATACATTAGATCATTTTCGTATTTAGTAGATACGATTAGTCATGTTTCCTCCTACTTAATGCAAATTTTCAGCTAAAAATATTGAAAATTCTGTAAGCTACAGGGAGCTGAGGCTGAACATAAAAAGTAATGAGGAACTCGTCATCTTTGGCCTTTTTTTTTGCTTTAATCCTAATTAACCTGATTATGTCCAAAAAATTGGAAAAATTGCGACACCTTCTCTCCCCCGTTTTGCTGTAATAAGTGATATATATATATATATATATATTTTTTTTATTGCTATAGAATTATTTTTAACACTTTTCTGTACACAAAAGTGTAATGAACCGTGTCTAAAGCTTTTATGGTCTCTCAAATGCGAGCATACTTTTCTATTGTACAAATGACAGGGTGACTTCCTCCTCGTTGAATTAGCGTATATATACAGCGCGCACAATCATCATAGAGTCATTTTGTCATCACGGTCATTCAACGACTCTCGCAATAGCGTTTCCCCGTGACAATGGAACATTTTCAACGTAACCAGCGGAAACTATTAATTAAAATAGCCGGAATCAGTCCGTGTCGTCTATATATATATATATATACCCGAGGAGCTGTTACTGAACTATTGCACAATAAAATAGTCATGAATATAATCGTACTTCGCATCGGAGATGGGAATTATACGAAAGAAAAATCATTCAAAATTATGAATAGTTATTCAAAAAATAATTATTCATTATATAAGATTATCTGTTTTTAATCGTTCTTCAACTTCAAAATAAGACTTTTTTAAATTATGATTTCTTAGTTGAGGGAAGACTATGGTATAAATTTAGTCTTATTATCACAAGTCTTTAATACCACGCGATTATAACTAAATTCATGTTCTTCCTATATGTCAAGGTTGCGATTATGAGAATATATAATATATACGTGCGGTTCTTTCACGGACAATTCCACTCAATTTCGGCTATATAATGGCGATCATGGAATATTTTGAATATTATTCGGAATTTTTTTTTGTCATCAATTTTTATATCACAAGTGAAAAATTGCGAGGTCGTTCACTGACTATAGGTCCATCAATATATATCCTCTAAAGAGTCTCGAGAAGCTTTTCTTCACATATTTTATTTTTTATAGTGTTTGTTGAATGCTCAATATGAAAATTGTTGAGAATTCTATAATTCCGAAGGATCTTAGACAGGACAAAGAAAAATTTATTTCAGAAATTGTCGAGCAGAATTGATTAATTTCGCAACAATTGAAAATTTGAAGAAATTTTTTAATACGATTGAACCAAGTGTCCCCGCTCAGATTTTATAATAAATTGGGAATCATTTTATATCGGAATTTTCATTTGAAGAATTAATAATTTGATATAATTACTATTTTGTTAAAATCATTTTATTCTCAGTTGTCAATGGTGTTTGACTATATTGGAATTATCGTAGATACTCATCGTGTAACCGGATTGTGTCACGATAGAACGATGAAAAAAAAGATGTCGTTTAGTAAAATGCTCCAACTTTCCATGATTAATGACTAGCTTCCTGAAATACGAAACTTGGGGTCAGCCGAAGTTCAAAATATCCAGATCTCGAGTGGAGCATGATACACGTACATACACACACATATACATATAAATATGAGAACCATTATAAAAATACATATGTATATAAGTAGGTATCGTTTATTCACATATATATGTGTGAAAAAATCGACGTGATCCGTAATTAACGGAAGAATTCATCAATTTTTTTTCACACTTTTCCGAAAATCTAAAAACACCGAAATTTCAAATGCCCATATAACTTTGATCTGGGTTGACGGAAGTCGACTCATAGAATGCCGTTTGATTCGTCCCGAGATCTCAAAATTTTTCCATCCAAAAGAGCGCTTTGAAAATCGGCAAATTTGAGCCCAAAGGGGTGTATGAATGGAAAAATTGGCAAAAATCCAAGGTCCTACGTTGAAAATTCGTGAAAAATCGAGACAAAATTGTAGCACAATGAACCGCACGGCGTTTTAAAAAGCTGAAACGATTGCGAAGAGAATGAGCCCTTGAACAGAGTCCCAAGCTCCATCGGGAAGCAAAGTTACAGCGATTTTGGTGAACCGATTCATTCTTCGCAAAAATAGAAAAAAAAACTTTTTTATTTTTGCGAAATAAAAAAGGGTCATCCCTGACGCGACGCATAGGCTCGAAGGCTTTTCCCAATCTGCTGTCCTTTTTTGCCGAAAATACCGCAAAAGAACCCCCGAATTCGGGGTGTCCATACGAGAGGCCCTCGATTCTTGTAAACGGCGGCGGCAATGGCAAGATCTTTACACAAAATTGAGAGTATACACGAACGATCCAAGACCGTTAGTTCGCGAGTCCGAGTCAACGGTCAATTTTACGAAAAAAGTAAAAAAAAAAAAAAAAAAAAACTAATGAGACCAAAGAAAAGCCTCCGCCATCCGCTAGTTTAAAACGCGGTCATGTTCAAGTCGTATTTTCTTCTCACGCAGACTAAGTCCGACTTGTTGCGAGATGCGTTGCCAGGTCAGTGCCACGATAAATAAAAATCGAGTGTCGATTTCTTCGTCAAACGCGGTGCAATGACTTTCGAGCGCTCGCATTGACATCCCTTTTTATATATACTACGCGAACTCGACCGAACGATCTAAGCCTCGTATTACGGTTCAACATTGACTGACCAGTTAGTCGAGTTACCTTTATGGTCACGTCTGGTTAAAGCCGGGGCAGTGACTCTTGAAATAGTTTTATTACTCCGCACAATAGACGAACCTGAGAAAAGTTTCTCCGCAGTGAATTATCCGTCCTACAAGCCAATATTTATATCTTCGACATTCATATTAAGTTCTTTCTCTCTTTTTTTTTTTAGAACGATTATTCACCCACCTAAAATTATTCGACGTGAAGAAATTAAACGCAAAGAGTTTTGAATAATTGTTTCAACAAAATCATCAATAATGACAATTGTCAAAATTGTTTCAAAAATGACTTAGCTCATATCTCAGGAATTAGAGAATGAAAATAATTTTAAAAAAATTCTCCACTCTATAAAATCGAAGTGTGGTTCTATACTTGCTTGAATTTGCCTCCAATTGGGTTTTTTTTTCTTCTTTTTTTTCAGCAAGAGCTTGAAAAATTTAGAATGAAAGGAAATATTGAGTGGAAGGAGAAAAAAAAATCATCGATTGGCAAATAAAAGAATTGTACGATAGTACGAAGTAACATGTGTGCCTCGGCAGTTTTGTAGGAGTATTAATTATCATGCTAATGAAGTACGTGATGTTGCAATTAAGTATGACCATAACTGAGCGACCTTAAGTGACACAATGATGACATCATGTATGTACGACGATAATATATATATGTATACGTCGTCGTGAAATTGTGCGGTCAAGAATCGTTGGTTGTTCGAAACAAACACACAATTTTCTACTTACGTAACCAATTGTCGAAGTCCGGGGTCTTCGTACGCGGGTATAGTCGACCATTATGTGAATGCAGCATACAATGGTGGCTGCATATAAGAGAGATGCAATTCAATCGAGAAATTGAGTGTCGCTCTGACTCAGTTACTGATATATTTGACGAAGCAATTACGAGCTTGATTTTTGAGATTATTCGTGCCAGAAAATTTGTCAGATAGAATTTTGACGATTTTATCGTTACAGGATAAAAATTGCGTTGTTCAAAAATTTTCCCATTATCTTTGTAAAATCTTCATTTTTTTCATAACTTTTCTCCAATTTACGTTAATCAATTTTCAATTAAGTATATATCTTCGAATCTCATTCAATCACAATGCACCTGAAAACACATGAAATACAACATTTTTTTCTACTAACTCTTACTCGCGCAAAGGGTCTTTGAGGCTCGAAATATCGAATTACGTCCTGAGGCATCCCATATGAGGGATATATCAGAGGATATCCTAACCGGTAATGTTATCCGTTTACCGGTTATACTTTTCTTCGAGAATTTTTTTTTTCCTCGTCGTTGTCACACGCGATCTACATAATTGTGTGATTCGAGACGCTGACTTTTTTTTTTCTCTTCTTTTACGAAGCGGCTTTCGTTGACATCGATGCTACGCCCTTCGGGTGATATGCAGAGAGTGTCACGGTACAATGAATAAGAAGAGTTTCTAGTTTGACCAAAGTTTTTGGATATTTGGCCCCTTTCACTGTGTATTGTGAAAAAAAAAATAGGTATCCCGTAACAGTATTATGGATCGCATTTCTTCAAGCAGACCAAACAACTCGTTATACGTTACAAAAAAAAAAAAATGAGAGATATCCTTCGTTTCCGAAGCCTTAAAAAAAAAAGCCAGTGGGTACTCGATACCCTTTTCTTACCCGGGATATCTTTGTGTTTATCACGACGGAGGGTTAAAATCATTTTTTTCTTCTTTATCCACGTGCCGCACATAGAAATATTTCAGTGTCACGAATATTTTATATCGACACATTTATACAGATGTACAGAGAGGTATTCGAGTATTTATATACATATATGCACATGTCGTATTCTTCAATTAATTCTATTCACGACCACCCGAACAGTTTGGTCTTGGTGTGTATGTGTGTATGTGTGTTTGACCGACGTCCAGAGAGGGGAGTCTTTTTGAGACTATGGCATCTCTAAAAGCGGTCGACGTACGCACATACACACCATCATACAGTGACTCATCAATTGAAGCAATAATTCCGTTCTGACAATATAAAAAAATCCTCGCGACTGATTCCACTATAACGGAGCGTTGTATTTTTATTCTACGTTTTCTCATCGTTTTGTTTCAATTTATTTCTCTCTTGGCTCTTCGCCGCTCTCGCAGGAGATCAATGACGCAGAATTGAGGATATATCAATGACAACCGACTTTCACAAACATTCAAGAATTCCACGGTCGTTTTAATTCAGCTTCGAGGCATTCTTTCGCGACGCTATATATACAACGATTCGCGCAATTCCGTTTACATCGGAAATTTCAGATGCCACGTTTACTCTGGTGTTTTTCTTTTCTCTTCTCTTTGTGTTTTCGACAATTCAATGCTCGATCTTTCGAGTAGGATTTTCAAATGCATTTGGCTGTCGATCTTCCTATATATTTGTCCATGAAATTATTTCTGTGAATTATAAAATCAAATCAAATTGTCAAGTAAAACCATAGGTCGGTTCGATCGGAACGATAAACTGGCACTCCTATTATGATTGCTTGTTATGATATGGCAAGTGATCAATTACGAAAGGATTGTCTTTGATTATTCGAGATTGATTGTCAAGTTTATTTTTATTCCGAGTCAATTTTCGATGGTCTTTTTTTTTTCAAGGGCACGAGAAATGCTCACTCATATATATTGGGTATCAATGAAACTTGAATTCCATGAAAATTTCGAAAAGGATCAAAACAATCATCGAATCAAAACTGCGAAGAATGCAAATTTCTTTTTGCGTGTCAAATCATGACAATTGAATTTTGAATTCGCTGCAGTTTCCTGTCGGAACGTCACTTTGGGAACGAAGATGGGTATTTTGGATGCTCTTGGTGGCCGCGAAAGCATTTTTTTTTTTTTTTCTTTCGTTCTTAGAATCATTGTCCCCAAACAAGGCAACGTATTAGATCCCCCAGGCGGTACGTGGATGGGGTTAAATGGATACGTGACCGGTTAGCACGAACAGAGTTTTTCCAGCAGGTTCATTGTTCTCGGATTGTAAGTGTACGATGTAAGACTTGCATATGAACCGGTAGCTCTTCTCGCTGCGGGGTTCTTATATATAAACCTCGCGAAGACTTTGTCGAAGAATGTTACCGGAGCTTTTGCTTGTCGAACAGAGCCGTTTGTAATTATAATCGTGTCATTTATTCTTCATTCATCGTGTCCATTGCATTATACCGTTTTCGTTCGACAAGACACTTTGCCGTTTGTTTTATTGCGCTTTCATTACGAAAAAAAAAAAAAAAATCATTACTCGTACACGAGCTTCGATGAGCCGATACAATAGAAACGATTCAGAGTATGATGAATGTGCCATTGAAAGAGGGAATAAACGTTGTCACAAAACATTATTTTTAATGATTTTACGAAAACATTGCCATGAATAATAATAATTTATTAACGAAGCTTAATCTTCTTTGCTTTCTCATATAGAGAGAGCATTGTTTTCGCGTATATGATTCAAATTCCACGAGTGAAAAAGTGGCTGAAAAAAAAAATTTCAAGCTGGAACTATTGCGCATTTTGCTTCCTTGAATTATCTCGAGATGCCAATGATAATTGTCCATGATGATTCCGTTGGAAATTTTAAAACGTTTCTCACTCGTATTGATTCACCTAATGATCGATTCTAGAATCGATCTAAAGGGTTTATGCATCGGAGCTCAAACGTGCGATTGATCTTTATAATTCCATGTATACGAGCGTTGATGACATCGACACAAATGTTCTAAAATTCGTTACAACGTCATTTTAATTTCTTTCGAATTATTCAAGCGTGCGGTCTCGTAGGTTCAATCCTCTCATCCATCTTCCCTCATTTCTCATTATTCCGGTGCATATATCTATAGGATGATAAATTTTCCGTAAGCAATTTTGTGTCACGTCATGAGAGCTTTTAAAAAGCATGATTTAAAAAAAAAACCTTCGATCCGGCAATAAAGAACAAATAAACTTACGATTCAGCAATCGCATAACAATGATATAAGGCATATTGGATGCAGAGAGATATAGCAGGCTTGGTTTATGTTGGTTAAAACCAGCTTATATTTTCAACCTGAGTCGGAACTCTAGCGCGAGTATCCAAGTTAGATCACACTCGTCTGGGCACTTGGCCAATTTTCATCTGCTCTCGTCATTTTGCAGCTTCTCCCCTTTGGGACATATCCCTCTCGTATATACTCGCAGTTATTTTCGCACATGCGTATAAACCGCGTCAATAATAGATCATTTGAACTAGCAAATTTCCCGTTGGCTCAACAGCGGATGAGCTTCTTGAATTTTGCGAGATATAGTTGCAGCAGCGTGTACAACGTGTGCCCCGATCGAACGAGCGATAAATTTGAAAAATAATTTTTATTCATCGATCGACAGATTAATTCGTGTGTTTATCCGTACTGCCGAGAGTCCTTTTTAGCATTCAAATGTAACTACGGTAATTTATAATCAAATTTTAAAACTTTTTTTTTAATGCAAATTTATGAAAAATCTGCATTTTCAATGAATTCAAGGAATTACAACATTAAAGCTACACAAATATAACTCCTCCGACACGATAATTTTATAGACATATAGCCTCGTTATTTCCATTCCTCTTTCACTCACATTCGCCGGCTATCCCGACTTTGCAAATTCCCGCGAATCGAACAAAGAGCGCGCGCGTGCACGCGAGTCCGCCATTTCGTGTACCGCGCGATGTTTCTCTCAACCGCTATCCAGGTGTCGCATTGCAAATCTCCGTATTCCCCTTTCGAAAAAAATAAAAATATAAATAACCGGTCATGCACTAACGAGAAAGCAACTCGCGACGTGGAGTCGAGTCGGTCCTGGAGTGCATGTCGCACAGGAAAAGAGAATGCGAAGAAGGAAAAAAAAAAACAAAACGAACTGCAAGACATTTTTTTAGGGTGTGTAACGTTCGGGTCGATTCGGTCAATGGCACTCCCCGCAGCACAGTCTGCGTTCGCTCTCGTTATTCTTACGGTCACGAGCGATGATTACGCGTATACGCCTTTCTCGCTATGCCCATCGCCCACGCTTATCGTAAAGAAACAGAGAAGCAGGGGATCGAGGGAAGGAGGCAAAAGGGTTTACTGTATATATATGCAATCCCCGCGACGAAAACAACGATACACACGTCTCGTCTTACCACAAGCCTGCACGATATGGCGGGAGAGCTTCGGGAATAAGAGTGCGCGTCCAGCCTGGCAATAATAACCCCTTAACGCGTGAGAGAATGCGAGGCATGACGTCAGCTTCTCTCTCGCTCTTTCTCCGTATTCGTCATTCGTCACGCTATATATATATATATACAAATACATGAGCGTGTGTATGTGGGTCCACTTCCAACAAACAAAAGGGCGCAATTCAAACTAACCGAGATACGAAGTGACATATGGTTTACACCCTTTTGCTCGCTTGGCAATCGATGTTAGAGGTTTTGGTTCGTATATACACGCGAGTTAGGGGGACTATGAGAAATATTTCAGATTGATGACCTAATGCTCCGCTATGCACGCACGATAGACATTTTTATGTAAGAGAAAATCCGGGGACGCCCCCCCAGCATCTCATGGTGTGTCATCCCCGACGTTTCATGCATGAAACTCTCGGTTGAATCCCTACGAGAAAACTACATGTATATGCATATATGACACGCTGACGAAAGAACACGATCGATAAATTCCGAGGATACGTTCGTGCAGCAGAAACAAGATTGATTTTCTATGGTTTTTCATGGGTCTATTTCCATCGAGGTCAGAGAAAAGACACGCGACTATCCCTTGCGTGAGAGATTCGATGTACGAGAACGTTAAATTTTGACGTTTTTGTTGAAAGTTCGCGGATGCGAAGTTTCAAAAATACCTCCTCTTTTCTTTTACTTATGCGCAGTGACCGTTAATTAAACAATTTAGATATATACTATAGCTGCCACGTTAATACGATGTCAGGGTCTTGACTCGTGGACGCGGTACAAAATTGATGATTTTTTTTTTCATCGGACACTTCTTCGGCATTGACAGAATGGAATAAGATGTGTGTTTTTTTTTTATTTAATCAATGTAGATGGTGCCAGGTAGGAGTTTCAAAATTTTGTGCTCGTTGAAATTCGTCAGTGATGGTAATAGATAATTTTTTTTTTCAGAATTTATTTGTGAAAAGAAAAAAAAATTAAGCTAAGCTATTGCAAAACAAAAATTGACAGATTATCGCTCGTAGTTCGAGAATATTTTTATTATTTATTTATTTTTTTCGTTTGAACAATAATTAGATCATGGCTTCTTCATGATACTGTCATTGTAAATTGTTCTGTTGATAGTTTTTTTTGTAGTTCTTATGCTGCAACTGATTTCAATTTTTCGAAAAAATAAAAATACCTTTAGTTAAATTAATCATACTGTATTCTCGTGGCCGTTCATTCAAATATAGTGGCTGTATTTCGAGGGGCTATTCACTTCGATTTTGGGTGTATAGGTGATTTTCGACTTTCAAAGAATTCCAAAGACTTCCAAAGATTTCGAAAAAAATTCCAAAGACTTCCAAAGATTTTGAAACAATTCCAAAGACTTCCAAGGACTTCCAAAAACTTTCAAAGACTTCCGAAGACCTTCAAAGAATTCCAAAGACTTCCGAAGACCTTCAAAGAATTCCAAAGACTTCCAAAGATTTCGAAAGAATTCCAAAGACTTCCAAAAACTTCCAAAGACTTCCGAATACTTCCAAAGAATTCCAAACAATTCTCAGAGACTTCTAAAGAATTCCAAAGAATTCTCAGAGACTTCTAAAGACTTCCAAAGACTTCCAAAGACTTCCGAGACCAGTGTACATAATAGGACTTCATAAGTGAATAGCCCCTCGCTGTAACTACTTGGGACTAACTTCTATTATTTGTTCTTACAAATCACTCAGCGTTATTCACACCACGGAAAAATACACGGTGCATAAAGTTTTCCTTTACGACGTTTTTTTATGGCTACGTGTGACCTGGGAGGGCTATGAATCGTTCATAAAACAAAGAATTATCTAACAGAGTCTTGCATCGTTCGTAAAATGTAAAAAAAGCCGTAAAGTTTGAATTACCCAGAGCGAGAGAGAGAGAGAGAGAGAGAGAGAGAGAGAGAGAGAAAGAGAGAGAGAGAGGTAGAAAGATAGATAGTGTTATCTCTGATCCTGCAAAAATGCATAAATTTGTAATGAAGCGGAAGACGATGCAACGCAGAGTTTTCGATATTCCGTTCCAAATCAAATTTGTCTAGTTTACTTTTAATAATTACATATTTCCATTCCTAGCACGTATATATGCTGAATGGCTAACATCGAACAGTACCATTTGAATATTACGATGAATTTTTTGATGTACGTGCTGCTAAACTCGTTGATGACGTTATACGCATGGATTATTCAAGCTTAACAAAAAAAAAAAAAAAAGAAAGAATATGTCGGTGAGCACGTGGAAGTCGTGCATCGCGGTCATCCTTTTTTTTTCGGCATCGATATGACACGTCGCTGACATCATGAACCTCTATATACGCGAGCGTGCGCATAATCGAAAATAGATTTGCGGTACCTCGGTGAAAAATAAAAAATAAAACAAAATGAGCGTCCGTTATATCTCATCGATTCGGCGAGACATGTAAGGTGGAATGGCTGACGCGACGTATGTCCTTTTTTAAGCCTGCGGGTCATCGCGGGCACTATATACTTTTATTTTTGCAATATGGTGATATGTCCTCGATGATTCCTACATGTTTATCATTCGTATTCTCAGTCGGTATCCCGCCATTTGCGACATCGAACACGTACCCGACCGAGAAATGCTGTCGTCCTTCCGCATGCATGAGCCACCCCAGCAGGTTTTCCATTCAATGACGAAACTTTTTTTTTTTATTTTCAATACCAAGAATCAGCGATCAGTATAAAGAAACGTTTTTATTCATGAAATTTCATGTTCAATTTATTGAAAAAAAAAAAACAAAATGTAAAAATTGACCGATATGCTTTTAATCGGTTTATCGATCGCATCAAAATATCTTCATGATGACGCGAGAGGCATCGAGATGTATACGTAGGTGCTTCATATCAAAGTCTATCTATGCTACTATAAGGATCTTCACGTTACGTATATGCCCGACGTAAGAATAGAATAACGAATACGCTTCTGGGTGTGCCCCACGGATGTAACCACTAAAAGACGAACCTTCTGCCAATTTCCTGAACTCTCCCGCGCACGCATATGTATATGGAACGTGCAGATCGTCGGATGCCTCAGTGGAATTTATGTTCATGAATGAGATTAAAACGCATAGCCGCACGTTTCATATCGAAGCCGCGCAAAGTTACAAAGAGCTTTTATCCATGCAATAAGGGTCGCACGCTGGGCATTCCCGGAAGTTTCATATGGTTTTAAATGCCACTCCGACGGATAGAAAGAAAAATGATTCTCGTTACGGTGACGAAGATCATCGATGCTTTCAGCCATTTATATCGAACGAAAAATAAAAGATGACGAAGCTGGCAAAACGCTCGAGCGAGCTTCATTATCCTTTATATTTTTGTATCCCAGAATAAAACCTCTGAGGTTGGTGATCATAAAAACCTGGAATTACCTCATGAATCGTCCCTCAATCGACAATGTCACGACTGAACACATTAAGAAGATCACTCGATGCGGCTTAATGTCTCATTTCTAAATATTAGCCAAATGCAAGGCTAAAATAACTTTAACGTCGTGGTCGGACAACGTTCAAGATTTAACCCAATTCCTGACACCAGAGAGAATAGGATTTAATTATTCATATTTTGAGTCCAAGTATTCATTCGGTCAAAACTATCCCCTCCCATTGAAATTTCGTCCATGTGACACGATTTTTGCATTTATATATAGTAAAAAATATTTATACTATAAATTATAACGTATATTTCCATAGGGGCATTCTTAAATATATTTTAACGTGGATATTTCAATGTCAGACTTCACTTCGGACGAATAAATTTATCAAGTTTTCCCCATGGCGTCCTGTGTGTATATAGGAAATAAATGGATATGAATCTATTCCGTAACGAATGAAGGGTATGTGGGTGAGGCAACGAGCGGGGTCGTGAGTTCGTGAAAGCTCTCAGGGGCTATACAATGATGTTGGGCTTACGGGGAGAATCGTGGCGCCCACCCTTGTACATGTACTATACATATATATACACGTAACATCCGGAATGGACCGTTGCTAAGGGAGGTCACGATAGTACAGGAGAGATTATAGCGCTTGTATGGAAAAGCTCAAACTATACATGAATCTTGAGGAAAGAGGGATGCCGACACGTAGCACGGTGACTGCCATTAACCTAAATTCTTCAACCGTCAATCCCTCCCGGGCTAATCACATATTTCACTCGCCGAGCGGCATATAAAGCGCGTCTAAGACGCCGAGACGAGTTTCTTTTTAGTTTTCGCTTCGGCATACCTTAAACAACACGATGAAAGTTTCATTGCAGTAGAACTGATGTCTCAAATTTGATTAAATTATTAACAAAAGCTATGTAGATGAAAAAATCATCAATTATAGGGCATTCAACGATCATTAATAACGGAATTATAGTTTTTTTAAAAATGTTATTGCAGTACTTTTGACGATGATTTAAAATAACGTCTTGTAAATTACTCTGCGTCATATAATTCATATATAAAATTTATTAAAAATCGGAGGAAGATGAGCGAGAATACCTGACACATTATTAATCTATTTAAACAACCAGCGAATAAAATTTTTGCATTTACGGAACGGTCGAAAAGCGTTTTGATTCAAGAGTTGAAAAAACGATCGCGACTCAAAAAATTTGTAAAAAAAAAAAATGAAAAAATATCGGAAATCGATGAATCGATAGACATTACAAAGCGATGTAATTTTTCAAATCACACGAATGTTATTCCTCGAACTATTATTTCATTAATCCATCACAATTTTACCTTGAACATCAAACGATAGTCATATTTGATTCGATTGTACTTTGCTCTCTCTCTCTCTCTCACAGTGTGCACTGCCACATCTGGTAGTCTCTGCGTCTCTACAAAATTCACAACGATTGACAATTTCTCATTTATAAATTACGGAGTATAATCCAAAATGCTCTGTAAATCAACCGCACCCATTAACCGGCACACGAGTGCCATACATGCATCAATATGAAATATCATATCTCGCGATGTCTTAAGATATTGTAGTAGAAGATCGAACGTCGGGGACATAGAAACGAAACCAGTAGCACCCTTCCTTCTTGTCGTTACAAGTAGAACGGTGTTTGCTTGACCCACATAACGAAGGGAGTGGTTATGTATACCATCAGCCCACAGCCCACTAAACGATAGATCATTCTCGCGCGCGGAGATGATCGCGAAAACGAAAACACAAGATATAGTAAAGAAGAAGAAAAAAAAAAAAAAAATGAATCGGAGGGTAAAACGGGACGTTGTCACGCATGGGGGCTTGGTGCTTTATTGAACTTTCAGCCCTGTCATCCCCCTTTGGAAATTTTTTATTCTGTTTCTCCGTCTCATCCCCCCATCGTTGTTTTTCCTTCGAACGAACCTATCATGAAGAATTACGCGTGCAAATATACAACGCTGCCTTGTGTAATCTAATCAGCAAATCAATTCCGTGTGTATGTGTGTGTGTGTAATACGAGGTGTGGCAAAATGGCCTGATTTCAAATTCGATCGCTTTAAAATCAACGTCTTGCGATAGACGATCGGATGAAGAGCTTGGAATTGACATATCAAATTACTGCGATTACATTACGACCTCGAAGATCCGTGCTCCGGATAAATCATGATTAGGGAAGAGTAGGCCACGGTAGTACAGTGTCTTATATTAAAGTCTCGCACGAACGTTCGACGGTGGTATTTATCGCGGTCAACAATCCGATGGGCGACCATATGGTTAGTCGTCTGTATATATATACTGGCTCAAAAAATAGCTCTACAAATTGGGATTATACATTGATCGATGATTTCTTCTTCTTAAGAATGATTCTTCAGAAAAAATAGTTACGAGTACTTCAAACACACATTGTTGAGAAGGAGGAGATGCCCTGGAAATATTGCGTGGTCTGAAGAGGGGGTGGATGGAAGAAACAAAGAAATGTGGGCGCAAGGTTAAGATGCGGCAGCATAGGAAGAGCGGAAAAGAAAGGAGAGAAGGATTGGAGGTGCAGGATATGCAAAGAACAGGATTAAACGTTGGAGCATTTATTAATATGTAAAAAAAGGAAGAGTGTTAGTGACAGAGAAAGCAAGAAAGAATGCAGAGGAGTGGATGGAAGGAATTGATGAAGGAGCAATAAAGGGAGAAATGGTAAATATATGTTGTGTGGAAAAATATAAAAAGGAATGTGTGTTTACTATAGGGAAATGTAGAGGAATTCTGTAAAAAAAAAAAAAAGAGTAAGGGGGAAGAGAAAGAGTCGGAGTAGAAGGATAATCAAAGACTATGAGATAAAGGGGTGAGAACACGAAGTGTATTTTAAGGATATGATTGGAAAGTAAGCAAAGGAATATAATATATGCTGATGAAAATTATAGAATTTTGTAAAAAAAAACTTGTAAAAGTTATGCAAATAAAACTCCAATATTGATAGATAGTTATACGAGTGCTTGTTGAAAGGGGAAAAAAATTATATCAATACTCACGTTTCGTCAAATTGTTTTATAAAAAAAAATTGCGATAATTTGCAAATATTAATCGATGATAATTTAGACTTTTTATTTTCATTCTTTTCATTATAGCCGAGTGCATGCCAAACAAAGAGCCGAAGGGAAATGATTATCTCGACGATGGTGAGTACGACGAGGATTCGACGATTGGAAACGACGACGATGATCCCACCCAGCCAGCTGACTCTGGGCCAACTGGTCCGATACACGTTAGATCGAAAAATATGACGTTCACAGTGAAGCCCGGCGATAGCGTGGAATTTCCATGCATTGTGGATAACGCAGGTATGTTGATCGGTATAAAACAATTAAAATATTCCAATTTTTGAAATTTTTCAAACCGACACAATTGTCACAAACGAATAATTAATAAATTTCGTCAATCCGATTGTGCTTCGGGCACAAAAAAAAAAAAATCATCCATTTTATGTAAAAAATGACAAAATTCGAGTAACAAGAAGAAAATCACATCGTTTAATCGACGATTAACAAAACAAACAAAAAACATGTTAATCATGATTGTCATGTTAATCATTTCAAAGTCGATGACTCGAGTAATTTCGGGTGCAAAATTTGATCCAGATCGGTCCAACGGTCCTATGGAGATATCCTGTCCGCAATCTTTTCGCAGTGACTTGTTAACTTAGCCCATTGCAGCTATACTACTAATGTTTATTTGAAAAAAAGTCAATCAGCCATTTTTCAGGCAATAATCCAAGCTTTCTGCTCAATGTATAATTTCCATACCAATTCAAAACCTACCATCGTTGCCTCTAGAATGAAGGTCCTTTTGGGGACGCATGTGCCCTCTTGAGATTAAATAAAATGAAATGAAAACAATAAAAATAAAAAAAATGTTATCTCACGCATCGTCACAGAGGACATAGCAATGAGCTGGTCCCGGGACAACGAGCTCTTATTCGTAAGAGACGTACCGCAACGTTCCAACGATCCAAGATTCACTTATACCACCAACAACTTTAGTCTCGTGCTTCGCAATGTCACGGAGACCGATGCCTCGTACAGTTATCGATGTCAGATACTCGTCAAGCCACAGCTCGAGATCTCTCACAAATTGCACTTTGCCGAGAAACCCCGTGAACTCCTGGACGTTATACGCGTCAAGCCTGACAGACGAATCGAGGTCAATGAAAACGAGAGCGTGACATTTGGCTGTGAAACGAGCATCGAACCCAAACCCCAGATGATTTGGTCGTACAAGGTGATTTGAACGTTTTTTTTTTATTTTTTTTTTTCTTCACTCGATAGTCATATCGCGAAATAATAATTATAATTTGTTGGAAGATATGATAATATATATATAATAAGATAAAAGATAATATATAAAGGAAGATATGATAAGATATAATAATATAATAAGATATTGTTGGATGGTATAATTTTTATTTGCCATTATTGAAGAATAATTGGAATTTTGGAAAATCCAGAAGAAAAAAAAAAAAAAAAACATATTTGGGTAAATTTTTTTTTTCGTAAATGCACAAGATTGTTAGAATTTTTTACAATCAAAAAAATATTTAAATGGGATAATTTTTATGTATCAAAATATAATTGGGTATAGTTTGGCTAATTGCTATTTTTTTTAAGTCCAAACACGAAAATTCTAGAAATAATTTTATCACAGGATTGAATAAAACAAAAAAAAATTAAAATATTTGATGTAATGAGGTTTGTTTGAAATTTATTGAATTTTCAGTTTGATGGAAAAAAAAATATTTTAACAAATTTTTTGTCGCTTAAAAAAGGCACAATTTTATTATTATTATTATTACTACTACTACTACTACTACTACTACTACTACTACTACTACTACTACTACTACTACTACTACTACTACTACTACTACTACTACTACTACTACTACTACTACTACTACTACTACTACTACTACTACTACTACTACTACTACTACTACTACTACTACTACTACTACTACTACTACTACTACTACTACTACTACTACTACTACTACTACTACTACTACTACTACTACTACTACTACTACTACTACTACTACTACTACTACTACTACTACTACTACTACTACTACTACTACTACTACTACTACTACTACTACTACTACTACTACTACTACTACTACTACTACTACTACTACTACTACTACTACTACTACTACTACTACTACTACTACTACTACTACTACTACTACTACTACTACTACTACTACTACTACTACTACTACTACTACTACTACTACTACTACTACTACTACTACTACTACTACTACTACTACTACTACTACTACTACTACTACTACTACTACTACTACTACTACTACTACTACTACTACTACTACTACTACTACTACTACTACTACTACTACTACCACCACTACCACTACCACCACCACCACCACCACCACCACCACCACCACCACCACCACCACCACCACCACCACCACCACCACCACCACCACCACCACCACCACCACCACCACCACCACCACCACCACCACCACCACCACCACCACCACCACCACCACCACCACCACCACCACCACCACTACTACTACTACTACTACTACTACTACTACTACTACTACTACTACTACTACTACTACTATTATTATTATTATTATTATTATTATTATTATTATTATTATTATTATTATTATTATTATTATTATTCGTCGTCATAACGATGATAATTTTGCCATAACAGGGTGTGAGACTGCACAGCGATGAGTTTTTCGAGGTGAAAGGTAATTACATGACGATAAAAACGGCGACGAGACAGCGAGCTGGACGTTATCAGTGTCTCTCCGAAAATGGCTCGAAAAAGCCACCCCACGATGCCATCGAAGTCATTGTCAAATGTAAGAATTAATTTTTAAAAAAATGATTCATAAATCTTAATGTCACGTTTGCACGAATTTTTTATTCATCGAATTGATTGTGTTTTTGTGTTTTTTTTTTTTTTTTTTTCACGAAAGACAAACCGGAAATTGAAGTGAAGAACGAGATTGTTCATACCGGAACTGGAATGAAATCCGAACTTACGTGCATCGTGTACGCTCATCCACGGGCAAAAGTAACGTGGCACAAAAATTTCAATCCCATCAACGAGAAGTCAGGTCGTAGATTCGTCGATGAAAAAACACATCGTAATCTCGTTATCGATCACACGTCTCAAAAGGATTTTGGATCTTACACCTGCACAGCGAAAAATGAATTCGGCGAGGCCAGTAGAACGATCGAACTCACGGGTAATTATAATTTTTTTTTTCCCCCATCATTCAAGTTCTCCCGAACCTAAAGGTTTTTTTTTAACCCTCAGATTATATGACATTTTGTTCGTCGTCCAATGAAAATTTTTATTCGCTCAAAGAGATTTATCAAAAAATTTCCAAGCAAACGAAAATTCGATAAAATTTGAATTTTGTTTTCCTTTTTTTTTTTTTTTTTTTTTTTTCTCATTTTTACCTCGCAGGTGCACCATCTCCGCCGAGATTTCACGGTGGTGAAGTTGGCGACGATGAGACAAGCTTTATTATCAAATGGCACGTTGAAAGTTATGCACCGATAATCGAATACAAAGTATGCGTTGATTTTTGTCTTTAAAAAAATTTTTTTTTAAATTTTTATAATGAATAATTTTTCGCAAAAGCGTGAAATAAAATGACCGATCGTCCGGGATGAAATTACAGTTGGCGTATCGTCGCAAGGACGAGACAGAATGGACGATGGCAAATCCTCGTGTTACGAATGGAAGAGGAAATCAATTTTCGGTGGAGCATAAACTGACGAGACTTCAGCCTGGCTCGTACGAGGCTAAACTCATGGCTAAAAACGAATATGGATGGTCACAATACTCGACACCTCACACATTCAGAGAAGGTATGGTTTTTTTTTTTATTTTAAATTTCATATAATATGAAATTGCAAAATATTTGGTTAAAAATCATTTTGAAGAAAAAAAAAAAAAAAACGATTTATTTTCACGAAAAATGTACACGTTTCTTGTTTTGTTTCTTTTTTTTTTAGAATACAGATCAGAGGAGGCGAGAATTGGTGAGTTTTCGTTGAAAAAAAAATTACTATATATACTTTCTCATAGCAAGAAAATTTTCATCGTTCTTGCGAAGAAATCATTTTTAATTTGCACAATTTGTACTTTTGTAAATTTATTTATCGTATTTTTCATATTATTTTATTTTTGTATCATTGTTATTATTTTTTTTCGAATTTATTTGACATTGATCGTTATAATGGTTTTTCATTTCTCCTGTGACGATATCGAGTAAAGTCAACTTTTTGTACGATTAATTTTACAGGGAACAGCTCGGCTATAACGATTCAGCCACTTCTGGCACTGACTGCCTTACTCGTGCTCGCGGTGTCGTCTTATGAGTCATAAACTACCTGTAATCGACTCGAATACTTTACTCTACATAGGTGAGCAAAAATTGATGTTCATGTTTTTTTTTTCTTCTTTCGTTTGTTGAAAATTGTTTCGTTGAATTATTGAGAATATATGAGAAAAAAGAAAAGACCCTCGAACGATATTTCAAAATACTTTTGATCGGAATTTCAGAAATGAAATTCTTCAAGATTATCGAAAATTCGTGATTTTATTGCCGGTGGGGAAAAAGTACAAGGAAGACAAAATCATAATTTCATGATTTTTCGTTCATTAATTGCATGAGAAAATTCGAAAAATACGAAAGAAAAAATGTCTCTTGTGATAATTTTTCATTCGAATTCAAAATAATCGAAGCTCAAAATGTTTCGATCCAAGAAAAATTGTCGATAATTTTGCATTCTCTTGCCACGGACAATCGGAGATCAGTCAAAATTAATTCACAATTTTTTTTATTTTTTTATTTCAATCGTTCCATTAATCAGAGATCATTAGAAATTTACTCAAATTTTTCGCCAATTTAATTAAACTCGCATTTAATTATTTACTCCGAAATTTTCAATCGATGAGAAATGAAAAATTTTAGCCTTGAAAAACCGAAAATTCTCTCAAATTATAAATGGAAAATTGAAAGTATATTTCAGGGAGGAAGAAAATTATTTTACAATTTTTTTTTACTCCAATTTAACTACCAATTTAATTTATTACCAATTTAATTTATTACCATATTAATTTACTACCAATTTAATTAAACTCGCATTTAATTATTTTCTCCGAATTTTCAATCGATAAGAAATGAAATTTTAGCCTTGAAAAACCGAAAATTCTCTCAAATTATAATGGAAAATTGAAAGTATATTTCAGGGAGGAAGAAAATTATTTTACAATTTTTTTACTCCAATTTAATTACCAATTTAATTTACCACCAATTTAATTAAACTCGCCTTTAATTATTTACTCCGAAATTTCAATCGATGAGATATGAAAAATTTTAGCCTTGAAAAACCGAAAATTCTCTCAAATTATAATGGAAAATTGAAAGTATATTTCACGGAGCAAGAAAATTATTTTACAATTTTTTTTACTCCAATTCAACTACCAATTTAATTTACCACCAATTTAATTAAACTCGCATTTAATTATTTACTCCGAAATTTCAATCGATGAGAAATGAAATTTTAGCCTTGAAAAAACCGAAAATACTCTCAAATTATAATGGAAAATTGAAAGGATATTTAAGGGAGGAAGAAAATTATTTTACAATTTTTTTTTTTACTCACCAAAAATGTTCGTTCGATTCAGGTAATTTGCTGCAGCCAAAGCGTACACCAGCAGACATCATGGATAACATGGTGGACGAGGAGAGAGGAGAGAGAGCACGTTGTTACTTCGGGACAACGATCATGATCCTTTCAACAACAATTGTTTCATCCGGCAGAAAAAAAACGAACAGAAAAAAGTCATTCGATACAAGCGAAAATCCTCGCTCAAAGAACACCTCGACTCGAACACGCGATATTCACAAAAATAATAGATATATATATATATATATATATATATATATATATATATATATATATATATATATATATTTATTAATTTTTTCATGAAATTTCCGTGTATCGAGATCGTCCATCGAATCTTTTTGGTGAGGTTGATCACAGCCACGTGTATAATTTCGAGGATTAGCGATTTTTATTTTCTTCGTGTGCTACACTGGCGAAAAAAAACCATCCTCCCTCGACTTTCTTAAAGCGAGAAAGTGCCTAGAAATCCAATGGTGTCTTTAACGTTACGAGAAAAAAATAAATAAAAAAAAAAAACATAAAAAATGAATGAATGAATGTTCCGTAATACGTCCGGGTACAATTCCACCGTTCATTAGACATATAAAACAGAAAACAACAACGACAACAATCAGATCACTTCACTCATTTACAGCTCAAAGTTTCGTTGCGAGTAAAAAAAAAAAGAAAAACAAATCTTGCACGACATTTTAAATATTTTATATGAAACGTTTTTCCCGTACTTCCATATGTCACACTGCTAGTCTCATTTTTTTTTGCACATCAAGCCTTCATTTCCAAAAAAAAAAATCGAAAGGATCAAGAAAATTGGTAACTCAGTCTTAAAAAAATAAATAATTCGCTCTTCCAATTCTGTTTTCCGTAATTTTTTACGTATAGCACTTTCTGTTGTGGATGATAAACCATGAAGAGAAACAAACAATGAAAAAAAAAAAATACGAACGACTTACGGATTTTAATACATAATACATTATATATATATATATATATAAAAGTAATATTTGAACCATTACGATTTCAATAAGGTGCCTTTGTAAACGTGAGTGTCATTCATTGATATATATGTGAAAAGCCGATCCAATATATGCCCTCTCCTAGGTGTGCCATTAATTTGCTAGAGGAGTATATATAAAGAAAGCATTTTGAATTTTCACCTCTATCAAGATTTACATTTAAGAAGATATACCATACACGAACTTTAAAGTATATATATATATACTTGTATAACATTATAGTATTCATTTGTATATGAATAAGTCAAGAGATACGCGATCGTTATTATAATTTATTTTTGTATGCTTAAGAGTATGAAAAAAAAAGAATCATGTGTATTCGTAAACCGCATTTGGTGTTTTTACATGCGAGGACGCGGGTTTTCTATGTATATTTTTTAAAAAACCTCGCGTCAGGAAAAAAAAAAAGAACAAAACGAAAAACACAAATCATGTCCTCGTACGATGTTACTTCATTTTGTTAATTACCCGGTGTGCCTGTACGATTTTTCCATAATCGTTTGGCGTCATTGTAATTTTATCTTTTTTTTTTCCTTTCTGGGAGGATAAAAAAAAACAACAACAACAACGACAAATCTTTTGCCCATATGATGCGTATAGGCTGTCCGGATTGGTGAATAAAGGAAGAGAGGAAAAAAAAAGCTTAAAATTTGTGTTTGCAAGCATATTTGAAGAATGACGAATTTCGAAAATATTAATAATATACACGATTTTTTTTTTTTTTTTTTTTTTCGTTTCGAGTGACTTTTGTAAATTTTGTTTTTCATCCAATGCATTAATTATATATATTTCGCCGTATGGCGCTGATAAAAATATGTATAAATTGTAACGAGTGAATGCCCATAATATGCTTGAGTGATATGTTGCGACAGTTTGTAGAATTTAGCGTTATCGTTTCTCACGTGATTTTTTTTTTTTTTTTTTTTTAGCGGAGCTATAGAAGGGATTTGTGTGAAAAATTAATCGAGATAGAATCAATTGTTCGGTGCTTGAAATCAATTAATGTACGATAGCTGAGATGATCGCTGACACGGTTCGACACTGCGATTTGAAAAGATTTAGCACCGCCTACACCGAATTATCAATTGTAACGTATGATTATTAAATTTATTAACGTTTTGATCGCAATTTTTCACACATAAAATCGGGATCACGACGCCAGATTGGATTATCAACTGTAAGAAAAGAAAAAAAAAGTAAACTACCGCAGAGAAAATTTTGATCCGTTGAACGATTTTCTTCGCTGTCGCTTTCATATTTGATGCTCCGCGAATTCATTTAATGCTCCCCCAACACTGTTATCCGAGGAAACGGAGTACGTTTTTTTTTTTTTTTCAATCCCTTTGACTTTACGAGATATCTTTGATGGAACTTTAAAAGAAAAAAGCGTTTTTTTTTTTTTCAAGGATTTCTATTTTTCAGAATTATTTGACACAAGTCTGTGCTACTTTGAAGCAATTTTTTTTTTCTGCATTGCCATCGATGCCTCGAGAAATTGGGGGATAAAAAAATGATGGAAAATTAATCTACGGGAAACGGAATATCGATTTCATGTTGATCACTCGATTATTCTCGTGCACGAGAGATATTAGAAAAATCTAAAAGGTTCACGCAACCAGGCTCCGTGAAGAACAGTTATTTTTTTTTTTCCACCACACAACCGATTGCCCGGAAGTTATAACAGTTGAGAAAAAAAACAAAACAAAACTCGATCAGCCAAGTTCTCTCGTGATTTTATACAGATCAATATTATAAACTGAAAGTTGTATCGCGCGAAAGAAAATTGTCCTTAAAAATTATTTTTCTACAAAATATCCAATTGAAATAAAGTCAAAGAGAATTTAAAAAAAAAAATGAAAAGTCTATTGTTGAACGACGTTTCTGTGATTTGTGGTCACGATATTCATGTGCACCGTAATTTTATGTACGCAGATCGATGTATCTTGGGAAGAAAAAAAAAAAAAAAAAAACACCAAGAATGTATTTTTTTCCTAAAATTTATAACCGACAATTGTCGATTTACTGTCGTCGCCTTAAATATTCATGTTGCCTAAAAATACTAAGCTAACGAGACGGCTATATGCATGAGAATTCTTGTAATAATCACCGTACCGTTACAAGGGAAAAAAAAAATGACGTTGAAACAAATTAAAAAAATAAAACGAAGAAATGTACAATAGTCGATCGATCACAAATGCCTGATGAATTTTTGTGCGCAAATGTTACGAGGGATAGTCATTATATCGTTGCCTTTTTCCGATTTTACATGTACAATTGATATGATAAAAAAAAATATATATATACAAATAAACACTGAATAGCATAAAAAAAAAAAAACGACTCTGACTTGTGATTTTATTAACCTCGGCCAATATTTCGTATTGACATTCCTATTTCGGCAAATCTTCGGTACCGTAACATAGTATCCGCCGACAAAATATCCGCGGAAAAACAGTAAATATAACAAGCACACATTAGAGCGAGCAGTGGCCCAGTTGGTCCGACTCTGGACTGCCACGCAGGCGGCCAGGGTTCGATCCCGCGGCCGGCACCAATGGATTTTTCCAGATGCTTTTTCTGCGAGCTCGGTGGTTCGAAACCCACCTTAAATTGTAGGTTCTCACAAATACACTGGGCCCAATAGCAATGAGGTTGCAAAAATCGAGAGAGAAAAATAGCTCCGTAAATTAACAGAAAAACTAAAATAGTGGGCCCAATGTAATAGTGATATAGTGAATGAAAGTGTTGTAAAAAGCCGAAAAGGCTATGCAAGTAAAACTTACTACTAAACAAGCACACATTAAAATCGTCAACACCGATTTAATTATTTAAATAACATGTATCATGTAGTAACATGTATTAATAATAAAATGTGTAATTATTAAATAACATGAACTAGTATCGAAAAGACCTTGCTTTATTTAGAATAAATAAACATAATAAACATTAGAATAATAAATCGTACGTATTGTTCTACGTACTTACTGTATTATTACAATATCGCGTGTCTAATGACAGAAGGTCGTAAGCGCCAAAAATACGGGATTTTGGTGGTAAAAGGTCGTATAAAAAATTTTTTTTGTTGTTGCACTCGCTTTAAAAACATAGCAACCGCCTGGATTCATTAAAATTAACAAGAACAAACCCTAATTGCAAAAGGGTCGTATCCATTAAAAATCAATGAAAAAAAAAGGTACGACGTTTTTCCATTACCTTCCCGAGCAAAATAACCGAAAGAACAATTTTTTTTTTTCTTTCTCGAATGGCTCCGAAAACACCTGAAACGCCAAGATCCGTCGAAATTTCGAACTTCCGAACGTCCAACCGAAAAGTCGTATGTACCGCAAATAAATGGAATTTATTTTTCGATTAGAAATTTTCGGTTGATCAAAATTTCGACAGATGTTCGCGTTTTAGGTGTTTTAGGACCGATTCGAGGGGAAAAAAAAAAAAAAGAATTGTACCACTTTTTGTTATTCTGCTCGAAAAGGTAATGACAAAACGTCGTAACTTTTTTTTTTTTTTTACAGGACTTCATGAAAGTTGACCATGCATTGATCGGTGCTTAAACAATCAATTATTATATTCTCGACAAAAAAAAAAAATTAATATTATATTTTTAGGGGATACGACCTGCTGCAATTAGTCTACACAATTTGTTCTTTTCACGTTCGTAACAAAAGGTCGTATCTGGCAGTACATACGACCTTCTGCCATTAGTTGATCGGCTTTTTAATTTCTCAACGTTTCTGGACATACTTTCGCGTTCTTATTCCAAACACGAAAAAAAAAAAAAAAATTATACTACCTTTTGCCATTAAAAACGACAAAAGATCGTATAATGGCGCTTACGACTTTTTGTCATTAGACACGCGATATGTAAGCAACATATTTCTTAGTATCAAAAAGATCTTGCTTAATACTCTGGTTTAGATATTTTGTCCGCGGATATTTTGTCCGAGGATAATAAAGCGCGTTACCAAATCTTCGATCACGAGCTTGAAAATTCGTTTGAAATTTTTCTCTTCGTGAATTATTTTCACGCCGATGAGGGGAAAAAATGAATATATATGATAATAGGGGAAAAAAAAAATCGAAATATTCATTGAATTTTGAATGCTTGGATGAAAATACTTTATTGAGCGTGTAGCGTAACATCTATGCAGGGTGGTGTCGATACGTTGATAATATTTATTGGCTCGTTGCCCGATGGTTCGGTCAATGTTTCCTCGGCCCTAAAAATTCTTCGATCATCCTTGAGCTCCGATGATTTCATAAATTTACAACATACTATGTACCAAAAGCTCTGAACCACGCTGTTGATCAGACCTGTTATTATCGTAAGTAGATTGACAAAGTTTTACTCGACTACCGAGCGAAGTTACCTCGAATCGCTGAGATTCCGTTCGACGATTAAAATTTTCTTACCGCTCGTTACGAAGACACCGCCGATCGTGGCGCAAAGTTTGACTAAAAATTTCAGCAACGAATCACGTTGCTCTATAACTTTGACTTTCAGTGCGCTTGTGTCGTATTTGAAGAAAATTCCTGGTATACCGTGAGATCCTTTGTTATGATCGATGGGTCTCTGATGATCCTTAACGCTGTATTGGTAAGACTTGGAGGTATGCAATAACTTATAAATATCCGTAGGAACGACTTCAACGAAATACTGATAGAGCATCATGCCTGCGGAAAGCTTGCGATGAGTCAATGTATGCGTCGATTCACTTTTTTTTTACACAAAAAATGGCTAATAGTTACGAAAAAAAAGAAAGAAAGAAAGAAAGAAAGAATTATCCACGAGGTACTCCACACCGCGTGAACGAACCTTTTCCCTGATTCAGCCTAATTTAAATAATTATATTCTATACAAGCTAAAAAAAAAAGAACAATTTTACCAACTTTCTTTTAGATTTCAACGGAACGTTCGTTAAAAAAAAATCGTTAAAAATATTTTCAACTGAAGCAAAAAAGATGCCGATTTATATGTGTACATATTTACGTAAACGAGCTTCTCTTTGGGCATGCAATCGTTTAAACAAGACTTTTAAACAAGTCTTCACGTTTTTTCCAATTTTTACGCTCTTGGCTATTAAAAAAAAACTCGGCAGCCTCTTTACGTCGGTCAATGATGCTTGAAACTTTATACTTTGTCGCTTAAAGACTTAAAAATAATTAATCGTGTTACTTTCGCTCACTTTGATCGGCAATTTTTTCATCGCCATCGAGGGGATGTATGATTCCGGGGGTGGCCTCACCGAATGAGAATCTATTGATTCTATGAGTAAAATTGTAATCCTCGAATGCCATAAACGCCGAAATGTGTATATGTCCGGACGGAAGGGACAATGATTTTCCAGCTGTTATGTGAAAATTTCCGGCGACTTTATTAACATCAAGGCTGCCGTAAATACGGCAAGCGTTGGGAGGATAGTCCGGCTGGATAGTTCTGAAATGATTTTTTTTTACTTCAGAGTAGATTTTTCCAATGTATATCAACGAAAAAATAAAAATGTTCGATTGTACGTTATTACGCTAAGCCGATAGATTTACTCACAATCGCATCGATTTGGGAACAGAAAGATTTTCCTTAATTTTTTTTATTCAACGAATAATCAATGTTTTTTTTAAATTGAATTAAATTTTTCCATGCGGACGAATGGGCATTCTTTTTTTTTAATCTTATATTTGGAATTATTTCAAATGTTTATAAACATTAAAAAGACATTGGATAAGGTACGATCGAGGTGTAGCCGTCGATCGATTAATAAAATTTATTATTAAAAAAAAACGTATAAGGCTTCAGAGGTCGAATCGAAAAGTTTGTTACACAATAAAAATAATGAAATTCGTACGAACCTCTCCGGCATGTCGCCGAAAAATGTGACCTGCTGAGATTTCCACAATAATTCGTGAACGGCGTGATACTCCTCTCTGAGATATGAATTCATGTGCTTGAGAGCGTCGAAGTGAGATCTCTGATGTATCGTCAATTCCCACCAGGTGTCCTCCTCCGACAGAGGCTCGAAACCTCGGAGATTCTGATTCGTTGCGTCCAGTATATCGGCGCCCAGACGACCGCACGGCATCGCCACCGTTATGTCCACATTGAGCTTTAATTTTGCGCCGATATCCGTGTCTGGCTCGTACTTGAACTGGAGCCTGGTGTCGAGAAAGTATCGCGTCTCGGCCCAAATTAAATACAGAATTAGGCAAAACGTTACGACTGAAACTGTGGAAAAAAAAAGATCCCGATAACGCAACGTTGATGCACCAAGAAAATTTATTGCAAAAACAAAAAGTACTCACAGGTTCCACCGACGGCCGATTTGTTCGTACAAGTTTCGGGAACTTTTGGAAATGCATCGAGCTCCTTGACATTCTTTAAATTAACATTTCTACGACGTAGCATCTTTTTCGCCGGTTATATCGCACACATGAATGCTCGAAAAAAAAAAAAAAGAAAATATCTTTCGATCAATGCGATAATTGATGCAGCATAGATGAATTTTAATCTTGCACATGCGAATCGATACAAAAGTCAATTTTTAATTACCTGCTTCAGATCAATTCAAACATTAATCGATTATTACGATTAACGAAATTTATATTCCATATCGTTCTTTTTATTCGAAATATCCAATCGTGCTCATGCACGAGGTTTTGCTGACGAGGCATGTCATTATTTACTTGTCGACGACGAACGCCACCCCGAAACTTAATTCTTTTCGAACTTTTTTTTCTTTTTTTTGGTCCATCGTACCGACGGTCGGTAAGACAATCAACGCAGGTGTCGTTACCCCTCGATTACTGGCGGGAATTTTGAAACAACGTCAATGATTACTGCATTTAAGTACTCTTGCTTGATCCATTAAGCTTATTAAATGTTATTCAATGAGCTTTTATGAGTAAAGTGAGTTCCGTGCGAGCAGAGAATGTACATACCGAAGAACTTTGCGATATTTGAATTTCAACATTCGAAAACGATTCTTTTTCTTTGAAATTTCAACGTCGATGCATATGTAGTAAGACAAAAATGATACTGGCTTCAATTTTTAGTACGAGATATCTTTTCGCGAAAACGTTAATAAGAATATTGATAAAGAACGCAAGAAACAATTTATTTATTTGTTTTGAACAGCTCTAAACACTCTTACATTCTACACTTAACATTTCAGCTGGCACACTGAAAAATCGTCTCGTAATTATGAGGAA
Organism: Rhorus exstirpatorius; assembly: GCA_963564615.1. NCBI lineage: Eukaryota > Metazoa > Arthropoda > Insecta > Hymenoptera > Ichneumonidae > Rhorus > Rhorus exstirpatorius. Next base: position 32,651,926 of record OY751316.1, on the reverse strand, counting down.
TAAATGTTTAACAATTAATGTATTCCTTTAAGTAATCTTCCAGTACTTTGAAATCGTCTCCAATGCGCGCACAAGAGTGTCGATCTGTTTTACCATAGACGAATGTTAGTTGACATTGATATCGCAGCGCGTTCAATTTGCCATCTAGCGTTAAAAACGAAGAAGCTTGTCGGGTCGTCGAGGAAGATTGACAACAATCGTACCAACTTGGGGGTCAGTGGGTGTATACGATGCGCGAGGCGAAGGCTCTCCCTTTCGACGAGCTGTTTCTCTCTCTTTCTCTCTTCTCACCACCATTTTCGCATCATTCGTGCGAAATCCGGGACGTCAGGCGGCCCGCCGCCATCTTAAAGTAAAGTCAAGACTTTTTTTTCACTAAAAAGAACGAAGAAAAAAAAAAACAAACAAACGAACAAGTACACTGTAAACCTCTGTTCGGCGCGGGTTTTTAAGATTTCGTGAAAAAAAAAAATGGTCCAATAATAATAATTATAAATAACGTTTGTGTCAAAATACGTGTATAAATATATATGTGTGTGTGTGTGCGTCGCCGCGTCTCTGCCTTACCATTGTGCGAGGCTTTTCGGTGTCGCGAGAGACAGAGAGAGAGAACACACATACACACATATAGCCGCGCGTGCTTCTTCCTGTCGTCTGCAAAGTGAACAGTGAGTCCGACGTCCTCGGTGTGGAAAGCTCGTGTATGACAAAAAAGGAATTAAAAAAACAAAAAAAAAAAGTGTCTTTAACGTTACGCGGTGGATTACGGTGTTTGTTTTCGTTCGTAAAATCGTGTTTGTATCATAAAAACGGATAAATACGCGAGAGCAAGAGAAAAAAAGAAAGAAAGATAGTGCGATTTGAGAGATGCTTTGAAAAAGCGTATAGAAACGAGTCAGGACAGAAGGAAAATTTGTCCCCGTGTTCTCTCTGGTATCGCGCGCGTGTGCGTGTGCGTGCGCGTGTTTTGTGTGTGCGTGGCTGCGTGTGTTTTTACCACACTTGGAACAGGGCATTGTAGCGAGAGATTTCCCCCTCCCCCTGTGCACGAGCCGTTAATTGACAGGAAAGATGGCGCAAGGTGCGGACGAGGAGTGTTGACCCATTTTGTTGACCCCGGGGAGGTTTTCGTGAGAAATCGAGCGGTCGCTGGTTACGCCGTTGAACAGGCGGACCACGATAAACACGAATAATAAAACCCAGTGAAATAAAGAAAGAAGAAAAAAAACAAAATTACGAAAAAAAATCCCTATCCTGCGGCAAAAAGTGTGAGAAGAGAACGAGAGGGGGACGATAATTGAAATAACAAAATCCGTCTCGCACGCGCGATTGTCGGAGAGGCGGGAGGGTCGCGTGTCAAGAAAAAGAGAAAGAGTGCAAGAGAAACAGTGAGACGGGTTCGCGGGGTGGTATAACGAGAGAGGATTAATTGTTATTATTGTTATTATTATTCGAAAAATCGTTCCAAAAAAACCGCACAAAATTCTGAAGAAATTTGACATCCGTGGAGCCCTGGCAGGCTCGAGCACGGCCATAAAAATGGGCAATAATGCCGCAACAGCGAACAAAAAAGTCGACGCCGCCGAGAGCGTTAAGGAATTTCTCGATCACGCGAAAGAGGAATTCGAGGAAAAATGGAAGAAAAATCCGACGAATACGGCGGGTCTCGATGATTTCGAGCGCATAAAGACCCTCGGTACGGGCTCTTTCGGGCGCGTCATGATAGTACAGCACAAACCTACCAAAGAATATTACGCGATGAAGATACTGGACAAGCAAAAAGTCGTTAAATTGAAGCAGGTAGAGCATACGCTGAACGAGAAGAGAATATTACAGGCTATAAGCTTTCCGTTTCTCGTATCGTTGCGCTTTCACTTCAAGGACAATTCGAATTTGTACATGGTCCTCGAGTATGTGCCGGGCGGCGAGATGTTCAGTCATTTGCGCAAGGTCGGACGTTTCTCCGAGCCTCATTCGCGCTTTTACGCAGCTCAGATTGTCCTCGCGTTCGAATATTTGCACTATCTCGATCTTATTTATCGCGATCTCAAGCCGGAAAATTTGCTCGTCGATTCTCAGGGTTATCTCAAGGTCACGGACTTTGGTTTCGCCAAAAGGGTCAAGGGCAGAACGTGGACGCTTTGCGGCACGCCCGAGTATCTCGCGCCCGAGATAATACTGAGCAAGGGTTACAACAAGGCCGTCGATTGGTGGGCTCTTGGCGTTTTAGTTTACGAAATGGCGGCCGGCTATCCGCCGTTCTTCGCCGATCAGCCGATACAGATTTATGAGAAAATTGTAAGCGGCAAAGTGCGCTTTCCCTCGCACTTTGGCTCCGATCTCAAGGATCTGCTGAGAAATTTGCTTCAGGTAGATCTGACCAAGAGATACGGCAATCTTAAGGCTGGCGTTAACGACATTAAATTGCACAAATGGTTCTCCAGTACCGATTGGATCGCGGTTTTTCAAAAACGCATCGAAGCGCCGTTCATTCCCAAGTGTCGCGGTCCCGGCGATACGAGCAATTTCGATGATTACGAGGAGGAAGCCCTGAGAATCTCGTCGACGGAAAAATGCGCCAAAGAATTTGCCGAATTTTGAATGAAAAAAAAAAATGCATAATTCGTATATCGTTGTTGTTGTTGTTTTTCGTTTTTTCGTTTTTTTTTTTTTTTTTTTTTTTAAATTATTCGAAATTTGTTGCCTTCGACGGAGGGGAAGAAAAAAAATTGAAGAAAAAAAGAAAAACCAATAGAAAAGAAAGAAATGAGATTAGGAAGGGTAAAGAAGAGACATCGGGCCGAGTGAATTACACCGAA